>CM061275.1:22079205-22144205 GCA_030848825.1 Tadarida brasiliensis
ACCTGTCCTACTACCGCAAGGCGGGATTCAGTCTGAACAAAGACTTGTTTTTTACTTTGTAAAATGCCAGGTTCAGGGTAGACTTTTCCTGCAACCAAGCTAGCCATGTAGAAGCCAATTCTCAGAGGAAGAGAAGAGCATTTATTTACCTTGTCCTTCGCTATCCTTTGACTCATCTGAGAGTAAGTGATTTAAGCACAGAAATTATTAAATGTTAAAGCCTACATCTTGAATTGTTCTCTTGTATTGATGAACTCAAGTTTGTGCTGGTCTCCCAAACAAACAGCAAGATTTGAAAGACTGCTGTGAGGGTAGGTAGGCAGGCTTTTGCAGTGACAGGAACACAACGTTTTATTCTGTTCTTGACTAGATGTCACTTGAGATTCAGACAGGGAGACTTTCTGTAAGGAAGGGGTGGGGGAGGCTGCAGTGCCTCCTCTGCAGTGCCATCTTGGGGACAGGCAGAGGAGGTAGACGACCGACACCTGACACCGGCGTCTCAGGTTCCAGGGTCTGCCCAGCTAGCTGCTCCTGGACCTGCCTGAGATGCTGGGCAAGTCACTCACCTGAGAGCCTCAGATTGTATCTCAGAAAGCCCTGTGTCTGTAGTATGTCCCTGCAAGGTTTGCCTTGAGGATGGATGAGATGATGGGGTGCAAAGGTGGTGCCCCCACACACCTCCAAGTCGCTAGTACTTCATAACTCAAGAGTACAGACCCGGGCCAAGGCACCCAGCCTGCATTGGGGGCAACGCTGGTAAATGAGGGACTGGGCATGCTCTGGAAATTGCCCTGACCCTGAAACAGGAACATGTGACACTGCCCTCCCCTTTTCTGACACATCAAGGGGAGCTTTAAAAAAAAAGTGGAGAAACCACGTCTGGGCACCGTACCCAGACACACAGGTCGAAGTTTCAGAGACTCCTTCACGGTGTACAGTGAAAAAATCTCGCTCTGGCGACCCGGGCAGGAAACGGTCCGTTGAAGGCCTGGCTCACGAGTGGCCCGTAGAGTCTGTACACACACACCACACACACACACACACACACACACACGCCCTCCCCCGCCCCCCCGCGGGGGTTTTGATTAGGAGCACAGGGTAGTAGGTGTTATCTAGTTGGCGAGTGAGGCCCGAAGGTACCGACTGTCGAGACGCAGGAATTCGAAACTTGAACCGGCAGAGGGGACGACTCTCCTCCCCAACCCGAGAGCCGCTCCGGGGGGGTGGGGGTGTCACACGTTTCTGGCGGGGGTGCGCTCGGGACCGCGAGTCCCTGATCGTTCCCGAGGGACTGACTGCTCCCGGCGCCAGCCCATCATCGACCCCGGATCCCCTTGTGGAAAAGACGACCTGGTAGAGCCCTACCTAGCACGAGTGCGCGAGCTGGCCGAGAAGCGAAACTAAGCACCCCGTCCCCGCCCAAGGGAGCAGCCACTGCCTGGACCGTGCACGTCACGAAGACTGAGCGAAATCCTGTAAAACTCGAATTGACACCCCAAACGCTCTGCCCTGCTCTAGTTCTGGTGCCCTTCCCCTCCCGGGGTGTAGGAGCACCGAGGCCCAGCGATACAGCTCCTTCCCAGTGCTGTTGTGGGTGGCTCTGAAAAGAGCCTTTGGATGCGATGGAACCTGGAACTGAGCGCGTACTTCTTAGGCCCGCTCCCCGCGAATGCGGCGAGCCAGCTGGATGTCCTTGGGCATGATGGTCACGCGCTTGGCGTGGATGGCGCACAGGTTGGTGTCTTCAAACAGCCCCACCAGGTAGGCCTCGCTCGCTTCCTGCAGCGCCATCACGGCCGAGCTCTGAAAGCGCAGGTCGGTCTTGAAGTCCTGCGCGATCTCGCGCACCAGCCGCTGGAAGGGCAGCTTGCGGATCAGCAGCTCGGTGGACTTCTGGTAGCGCCGGATCTCGCGCAGCGCCACTGTGCCCGGGCGGTAGCGGTGCGGCTTCTTCACGCCGCCCGTGGCCGGCGCGCTCTTGCGGGCCGCTTTGGTGGCCAGCTGCTTCCGCGGAGCCTTACCACCAGTCGACTTGCGGGCAGTCTGCTTAGTACGGGCCATGGCGATCCGAAAGACGACCTGCACAACACAGCGGCGGGGAGATTAGCGGGAGTCCGGGTCCGCCGCAGCCGTCTTTATAGGCACAGTCTTTTCCCGATTGGGCGGGACGATAAAATTGAAAGTCCCGCGCTGGCTGTCCATTGGCTGTGATGTCATCCTCTGTGGCGTGCCCGATTGGCTGGGGCAGAATCCCACCCACCCGCCTCACTTTCTACTTTCCAGTTTGCCAACAGTTTTTTCTACCTGGTTTTTCCTTTCTTTCGAGACGAGTCATTTTCTTCTCTCTCTCTCTTTTTTTTTTTAAATCGCAACTGTTATCAGAATGTTCCTCTGCAGCCCTTCACTCCTTAGGCCACGCTACCCGCAATGAATGCCCTCTTCCTCTCCACGCCTTGTAGCTCCCGAATCGAACCTCAATCTTCCGTTTGCCCCCCGCCCCCTGGTGGCCTTGTTACCTTTTCAGAGCCCCTTAGTCGATCTGGAAGACCACGTTTCCCGCCTTTGGGGTCGGAAAACTGTCTGTCCCCGCCCCGGGCACAAGACCCCGCCCCCGAAGGCCGCCATCTCCGCCGCCAAGGCGTCTTCTTGCTTCTAACAAACAAAAAACCCGTGAAGACCGTAGGCCCAGTTAGGCCAAGCCCTCGGGTTCGCCACAGTCCCGAAAACCGCCCGCTCCCCTACCGACTGGGGTAGGGTATCCGCGTGGTGTGCTTCGTGAACGTCCCCTTCCTACTAGGTCTTAAGTGCCGGGGAAAGGTCTGGGGGGTGACTGGGAGGTTGCGCGCTTGGCGCCGACAGAGATCAAAGCGCCGGGGGCCGCCTCACAGGAGCTGTAGCCGAGTCGCCGGTGGCACCCGAGCCGTTAGCGTGTCCTTAAGGTCTCCACCCCGGCCCACCCTACACAATGACGGCAGCAAAGGTGCTCGAGATGTGGGCGGGGAGGAACGGTTAGGCGCCCTAAGGGAATGGCACTCCCACCCCTTCGCGCATTGGGGGCGGGGAGGGGGTGGCACCGGCTGCTGCCAAGGGTGGAAGCGAAAAGACTGGCTTACTAAAATAAACAGCTCTTTTATTTGAAAGAGTGGGTGGCTCTGAAAAGAGCCTTTGATTTCACAGGTGCCCCCTTCGAAAGGGGGGCTGGGCGGGCGCCGGACGCACGGCCTCACTTGCCCTTTGCCTTGTGGTGGCTCTCCGTCTTCTTAGGGAGCAGCACGGCCTGGATGTTAGGCAAAACGCCGCCCTGGGCGATGGTGACTTTGCCCAGCAGCTTATTCAGCTCCTCGTCGTTGCGGATGGCCAGCTGGAGGTGGCGAGGGATGATGCGCGTCTTCTTGTTGTCTCGGGCGGCGTTACCCGCCAACTCCAGGATTTCCGCGGTCAGGTACTCCAGCACGGCCGCCATGTACACGGGCGCGCCGGCTCCCACCCGCTCAGCGTAGTTGCCTTTGCGCAGTAGGCGATGCACACGCCCCACAGGGAACTGAAGGCCAGCGCGGGACGAGCGGGACTTGGCCTTAGCGCGGGCTTTGCCTCCTTGTTTGCCACGACCAGACATGACGGCGCTACGCACTGCGAGCAGCTCCCGACTGACGACCGAGGAAGTCGGCCTAAACGGCTCCGCTTCACCTTTTTATAGGCAGAACGACGATTGTTCACCGAGCACTTTGATTGGCTTAAGCATAGCTTTGTCCTGATGGCCAATAGGAGAACGCAGGCAGAATCCACTCATTTGCATAATCTCGCGCCCCCTCCCCCGCAGGAGCGCCGCCGAAAGCCCGCCAATCACAAACCATCGTACTCAGAACCTTAATTTGCATACAGCCTCTATAAGTACCGAGCCGCTTCCGGTAGCCTCGGTCCCGCTGCTGTGTTTGCGTTCTTAGTCCTTTTTCTGCCCCTGGTGCTTCCCGCTATGCCTGAGCCGGCGAAATCCGCTCCCGCGCCCAAGAAGGGCTCGAAGAAAGCGGTCACCAAAGCTCAGAAAAAGGATGGGAAAAAGCGCAAGCGCAGCCGGAAGGAGAGCTATTCCATCTACGTGTACAAGGTGCTCAAGCAGGTGCACCCCGACACCGGTATCTCGTCCAAGGCCATGGGCATCATGAACTCCTTCGTCAACGACATCTTCGAGCGCATCGCCGGCGAGGCGTCGCGCCTGGCGCATTACAACAAGCGCTCGACCATCACGTCCCGGGAGATCCAGACGGCCGTGCGCCTGCTGCTGCCCGGCGAGCTGGCCAAGCACGCCGTGTCCGAGGGCACCAAGGCCGTCACCAAGTACACCAGCTCCAAGTGAGTCCCTCCCGGGACGCGGCGCTCGCACGAGTCGCCGGCCGCTCGACACCCTTCCTCCCCCAAAGGCTCTTTTCAGAGCCACCTACCTCCTCCGTGAAAGAGCTTGTCACTTCTCTTTATTCCCAACGTCTGTACCGTTCTTTCCCACACCACCTACCCGTTTCCCAGTGGAAAAAAACTGTATTTTAAGAATGACCAGAAAGGAGCCACACACACAAGGCCAGTTTTCTGTAGCCTGCGGGAGAACTAGCTAGAGGGCCTGCTCATTCCCACACACGTAAAGGCCTTCTCCACAGTGACAGTGAAAGGTCCAGAATTGGGTGGTCACCAATGTAAACCTACTGAGGGGCGTGGGGGGCACTTGGGTCAGGTCAGTACTTTATTCCTCCTCATCTCTGGAAACGACGTAATGCTCTTGAGACCACGCCCCAGCACCCATAGTAAACTTTTCTGGTGTACCCGGATACCTTGATTCTGTGGTTGGAAGCAATTTACAGTTTGCACACTCCTCCCATCTCAGTTTTGTATTCCTTTCAGGTACACAGGATCAATACATACTATTGCTCTGATTCGAGAAGTCAAACACTGTCAGATTAAGGTAATACCTACACAATTTCCCACAGTTGTTAATTTTGCTCTTTTATAATCTGGGTGCGGAAAAGAGGAGGAAAGGGGATTTATAGATATTCAGGGATTTCAACAGCCTGGGCCTACTTTTCATCAAGCGTCCTCCAGAGACTTCAAACAGCAGTTTATAACGTTCAAACCACTCAGCCTTAAAAACATTTGTCCCGTTCCTGGAACAATTCATTCTCTCTTCGAAAATAGAAGCACTAAAATTTAGAGAGTAATACAGGCCCTCTCCGTTTTTTGACACTAGGTGATTACAAAGAAGTGTTTATCTTAAAACAGTTCAAAGGCCATTAGACCCTGAATCAATCAACCTATCCCTAAAAACCCACCTACGTCCACTGAACCCAAATCACTGGGGCACTGGTGGTGAGAAGCAAGGATGAACACCCTATGGAACACACCAGGTGATGCATAGTTGATAACCACTGACACGTTGGTTATGCAGTTGCCTTGTTCCTTGGTGAGAACCTGTTCAGTTTTCAGTCACGGCCCCAGACATTTTCTTCCTTTTTTCCTAACCGCCCTTTCCCAGGATTGTTGGTAATGCTACGCACAAAACTAGCTGCAATTTCCCCTTTATTCCTTAATCCAGGGCACCAAATATCGTGTAGGACTTTACATTTCTGCCTTTATTGGAGTTCCAAAACATTTAAAGAGGTCAAATGAGGACAGAAGGTAAAGTACAAAATGAAGGCATAAAACTGAAACGCCCTATTAAAAAAATATGTTAAGCACGAGGGTCCTAACTCATCCCCTTGCTTCACCCCACCCCCCAACCTTATGTACCTGCATAAAACCCCAAATACTACAGTTATTGTACTAAATCCAATCCCTTCTTTGCAATGTTTTGGCCCCAGGAAACATTTCCCTGTTTTTGCACATGCCTTGCTTGGATCTGCTGCAAGATGAGGCCGATTGTTGGAGCTTAGAAAGTTCAGGTAAAGCATGGAGATGGGGAGGAGGGAGGGGGAAAACTGGGGACAGATTGAGTTTGCAGTGTACGAATATAACAACCAAAAAAAAAAACACAAAACATTTTAAGAGGCTCGCAGGATGTGTGAATAACCTAATATGTGGGGGAGGGTGTGGTCACTGTTTGGTTCTGAGCATCCTAGTAGATGGATGCTAAAATAAGCAGATGAAAGAAATAGATAAAGAATGATATTAAGGGGGTGATATGTTCTATGACGTATGGAGTGCAGTGTGGATGACCGGTATGATCAGTTAATATATGAGCAGAGGCCTGCCTGGATAAAGTAAGACAGTGAGCCATAGGATAGCTTGGAGAAGACTATCAAAAACAAACAAACCCCAAAACTAAAACCAAACAAACAAACCAGCAAGTACAAAGGCCCTGAGGCAGGCAAAAGTTTGGGAAGTTCCAGGAATAAGCAAGGCTACTGTGGTTAAAGCACAGAGAGCAAAGGAAAGATTTGCAGGGAGAATCACATCAGAGAGGCAGTTGGTCACGTAGGCCACTGCAAAGAGATGCTATGTTGAAAGATAGACTAGGACAGCAAGAGTAGAGGCAGGAAGAATATATCAAAAAGGCTACGACATACTTTTAATGAAAAGCCAAGAGTAGTTTCCTTGCGCAAAATGTTGAGACACGAGGGGGCGAAAAATATAGCAATACTTTTCTCCCATGTTGTTTTCCCTAGGAGTCCAGTATTTAACTGAAATCCCCTACTCAACTTTAATTTTCAGTATTTAACTGAAATCCCCTACTCAACTTTAATTTCAACCTCAGACTTAGAAGGCAGAATAACCAAATGTCTAAGTAAATGTTATTGGAGTATCTCTAGACTAGTACAATCACATATGTCATGGTTACCTCTGACGAGATTAGCAAAGTATAACAAACAGGGCTATTCTCCAAACCTACTAGTCCTTCATATCAGTAAGAGGCAGCACCTTCTAAGTGCTCAGTCCAAACACTTGCAATTAATCCTTGATTCCTCATAGACTGCTTCTCACCGTCTCCACTGCTACCACCTATTTCTCTCCTGAACTACTACTAAAGTAGCATCTCTCGTGGGCTTCAGAAAACAAAAGTCAAATAATGTCTTTACCCCACCCAACCCTCCAAAGGCACTCCAACATTTTTAGAATAAAAGGTTAAATCTTTGCAGTGGCCTACGTGACCAACTGCCTCTCTGATGTGATTCTCCCTGCAAATCTTTCCTTTGCTCTCTGTGCTTTAACCACAGTAGCCTTGCTTATTCCTGGAACTTCCCAAACTTTTGCCTGCCTCAGGGCCTTTGTACTTGCTGGTTTGTTTGTTTGGTTTTAGTTTTGGGGTTTGTTTGTTTTTGATAGTCTTCTCCAAGCTATCCTATGGCTCACTGTCTTACTTTATCCAGGCAGGCCTCTGCTCATATATTAACTGATCATACCGGTCATCCACACTGCACTCCATACGTCATAGAACATATCACCCCCTTAATATCATTCTTTATCTATTTCTTTCATCTGCTTATTTTAGCATCCATCTACTAGGATGCTCAGAACCAAACAGTGACCACACCCTCCCCCACATATTAGGTTATTCACACATCCTGCGAGCCTCTTAAAATGTTTTGTGTTTTTTTTTTTGGTTGTTATATTCGTACACTGCAAACTCAATCTGTCCCCAGTTTTCCCCCTCCCTCCTCCCCATCTCCATGCTTTACCTGAACTTTCTAAGCTCCAACAATCGGCCTCATCTTGCAGCAGATCCAAGCAAGGCATGTGCAAAAACAGGGAAATGTTTCCTGGGGCCAAAACATTGCAAAGAAGGGATTGGATTTAGTACAATAACTGTAGTATTTGGGGTTTTATGCAGGTACATAAGGTTGGGGGGTGGGGTGAAGCAAGGGGATGAGTTAGGACCCTCGTGCTTAACATATTTTTTTAATAGGGCGTTTCAGTTTTATGCCTTCATTTTGTACTTTACCTTCTGTCCTCATTTGACCTCTTTAAATGTTTTGGAACTCCAATAAAGGCAGAAATGTAAAGTCCTACACGATATTTGGTGCCCTGGATTAAGGAATAAAGGGGAAATTGCAGCTAGTTTTGTGCGTAGCATTACCAACAATCCTGGGAAAGGGCGGTTAGGAAAAAAGGAAGAAAATGTCTGGGGCCGTGACTGAAAACTGAACAGGTTCTCACCAAGGAACAAGGCAACTGCATAACCAACGTGTCAGTGGTTATCAACTATGCATCACCTGGTGTGTTCCATAGGGTGTTCATCCTTGCTTCTCACCACCAGTGCCCCAGTGATTTGGGTTCAGTGGACGTAGGTGGGTTTTTAGGGATAGGTTGATTGATTCAGGGTCTAATGGCCTTTGAACTGTTTTAAGATAAACACTTCTTTGTAATCACCTAGTGTCAAAAAACGGAGAGGGCCTGTATTACTCTCTAAATTTTAGTGCTTCTATTTTCGAAGAGAGAATGAATTGCTCCAGGAACGGGACAAATGTTTTTAAGGCTGAGTGGTTTGAACGTTATAAACTGCTGTTTGAAGTCTCTGGAGGACGCTTGATGAAAAGTAGGCCCAGGCTGTTGAAATCCCTGAATATCTATAAATCCCCTTTCCTCCTCTTTTCCGCACCCAGATTATAAAAGAGCAAAATTAACAACTGTGGGAAATTGTGTAGGTATTACCTTAATCTGACAGTGTTTGACTTCTCGAATCAGAGCAATAGTATGTATTGATCCTGTGTACCTGAAAGGAATACAAAACTGAGATGGGAGGAGTGTGCAAACTGTAAATTGCTTCCAACCACAGAATCAAGGTATCCGGGTACACCAGAAAAGTTTACTATGGGTGCTGGGGCGTGGTCTCAAGAGCATTACGTCGTTTCCAGAGATGAGGAGGAATAAAGTACTGACCTGACCCAAGTGCCCCCCACGCCCCTCAGTAGGTTTACATTGGTGACCACCCAATTCTGGACCTTTCACTGTCACTGTGGAGAAGGCCTTTACGTGTGTGGGAATGAGCAGGCCCTCTAGCTAGTTCTCCCGCAGGCTACAGAAAACTGGCCTTGTGTGTGTGGCTCCTTTCTGGTCATTCTTAAAATACAGTTTTTTTCCACTGGGAAACGGGTAGGTGGTGTGGGAAAGAACGGTACAGACGTTGGGAATAAAGAGAAGTGACAAGCTCTTTCACGGAGGAGGTAGGTGGCTCTGAAAAGAGCCTTTGGGGGAGGAAGGGTGTCGAGCGGCCGGCGACTCGTGCGAGCGCCGCGTCCCGGGAGGGACTCACTTGGAGCTGGTGTACTTGGTGACGGCCTTGGTGCCCTCGGACACGGCGTGCTTGGCCAGCTCGCCGGGCAGCAGCAGGCGCACGGCCGTCTGGATCTCCCGGGACGTGATGGTCGAGCGCTTGTTGTAATGCGCCAGGCGCGACGCCTCGCCGGCGATGCGCTCGAAGATGTCGTTGACGAAGGAGTTCATGATGCCCATGGCCTTGGACGAGATACCGGTGTCGGGGTGCACCTGCTTGAGCACCTTGTACACGTAGATGGAATAGCTCTCCTTCCGGCTGCGCTTGCGCTTTTTCCCATCCTTTTTCTGAGCTTTGGTGACCGCTTTCTTCGAGCCCTTCTTGGGCGCGGGAGCGGATTTCGCCGGCTCAGGCATAGCGGGAAGCACCAGGGGCAGAAAAAGGACTAAGAACGCAAACACAGCAGCGGGACCGAGGCTACCGGAAGCGGCTCGGTACTTATAGAGGCTGTATGCAAATTAAGGTTCTGAGTACGATGGTTTGTGATTGGCGGGCTTTCGGCGGCGCTCCTGCGGGGGAGGGGGCGCGAGATTATGCAAATGAGTGGATTCTGCCTGCGTTCTCCTATTGGCCATCAGGACAAAGCTATGCTTAAGCCAATCAAAGTGCTCGGTGAACAATCGTCGTTCTGCCTATAAAAAGGTGAAGCGGAGCCGTTTAGGCCGACTTCCTCGGTCGTCAGTCGGGAGCTGCTCGCAGTGCGTAGCGCCGTCATGTCTGGTCGTGGCAAACAAGGAGGCAAAGCCCGCGCTAAGGCCAAGTCCCGCTCGTCCCGCGCTGGCCTTCAGTTCCCTGTGGGGCGTGTGCATCGCCTACTGCGCAAAGGCAACTACGCTGAGCGGGTGGGAGCCGGCGCGCCCGTGTACATGGCGGCCGTGCTGGAGTACCTGACCGCGGAAATCCTGGAGTTGGCGGGTAACGCCGCCCGAGACAACAAGAAGACGCGCATCATCCCTCGCCACCTCCAGCTGGCCATCCGCAACGACGAGGAGCTGAATAAGCTGCTGGGCAAAGTCACCATCGCCCAGGGCGGCGTTTTGCCTAACATCCAGGCCGTGCTGCTCCCTAAGAAGACGGAGAGCCACCACAAGGCAAAGGGCAAGTGAGGCCGTGCGTCCGGCGCCCGCCCAGCCCCCCTTTCGAAGGGGGCACCTGTGAAATCAAAGGCTCTTTTCAGAGCCACCCACTCTTTCAAATAAAAGAGCTGTTTATTTTAGTAAGCCAGTCTTTTCGCTTCCACCCTTGGCAGCAGCCGGTGCCACCCCCTCCCCGCCCCCAATGCGCGAAGGGGTGGGAGTGCCATTCCCTTAGGGCGCCTAACCGTTCCTCCCCGCCCACATCTCGAGCACCTTTGCTGCCGTCATTGTGTAGGGTGGGCCGGGGTGGAGACCTTAAGGACACGCTAACGGCTCGGGTGCCACCGGCGACTCGGCTACAGCTCCTGTGAGGCGGCCCCCGGCGCTTTGATCTCTGTCGGCGCCAAGCGCGCAACCTCCCAGTCACCCCCCAGACCTTTCCCCGGCACTTAAGACCTAGTAGGAAGGGGACGTTCACGAAGCACACCACGCGGATACCCTACCCCAGTCGGTAGGGGAGCGGGCGGTTTTCGGGACTGTGGCGAACCCGAGGGCTTGGCCTAACTGGGCCTACGGTCTTCACGGGTTTTTTGTTTGTTAGAAGCAAGAAGACGCCTTGGCGGCGGAGATGGCGGCCTTCGGGGGCGGGGTCTTGTGCCCGGGGCGGGGACAGACAGTTTTCCGACCCCAAAGGCGGGAAACGTGGTCTTCCAGATCGACTAAGGGGCTCTGAAAAGGTAACAAGGCCACCAGGGGGCGGGGGGCAAACGGAAGATTGAGGTTCGATTCGGGAGCTACAAGGCGTGGAGAGGAAGAGGGCATTCATTGCGGGTAGCGTGGCCTAAGGAGTGAAGGGCTGCAGAGGAACATTCTGATAACAGTTGCGATTTAAAAAAAAAAAGAGAGAGAGAGAAGAAAATGACTCGTCTCGAAAGAAAGGAAAAACCAGGTAGAAAAAACTGTTGGCAAACTGGAAAGTAGAAAGTGAGGCGGGTGGGTGGGATTCTGCCCCAGCCAATCGGGCACGCCACAGAGGATGACATCACAGCCAATGGACAGCCAGCGCGGGACTTTCAATTTTATCGTCCCGCCCAATCGGGAAAAGACTGTGCCTATAAAGACGGCTGCGGCGGACCCGGACTCCCGCTAATCTCCCCGCCGCTGTGTTGTGCAGGTCGTCTTTCGGATCGCCATGGCCCGTACTAAGCAGACTGCCCGCAAGTCGACTGGTGGTAAGGCTCCGCGGAAGCAGCTGGCCACCAAAGCGGCCCGCAAGAGCGCGCCGGCCACGGGCGGCGTGAAGAAGCCGCACCGCTACCGCCCGGGCACAGTGGCGCTGCGCGAGATCCGGCGCTACCAGAAGTCCACCGAGCTGCTGATCCGCAAGCTGCCCTTCCAGCGGCTGGTGCGCGAGATCGCGCAGGACTTCAAGACCGACCTGCGCTTTCAGAGCTCGGCCGTGATGGCGCTGCAGGAAGCGAGCGAGGCCTACCTGGTGGGGCTGTTTGAAGACACCAACCTGTGCGCCATCCACGCCAAGCGCGTGACCATCATGCCCAAGGACATCCAGCTGGCTCGCCGCATTCGCGGGGAGCGGGCCTAAGAAGTACGCGCTCAGTTCCAGGTTCCATCGCATCCAAAGGCTCTTTTCAGAGCCACCCACAACAGCACTGGGAAGGAGCTGTATCGCTGGGCCTCGGTGCTCCTACACCCCGGGAGGGGAAGGGCACCAGAACTAGAGCAGGGCAGAGCGTTTGGGGTGTCAATTCGAGTTTTACAGGATTTCGCTCAGTCTTCGTGACGTGCACGGTCCAGGCAGTGGCTGCTCCCTTGGGCGGGGACGGGGTGCTTAGTTTCGCTTCTCGGCCAGCTCGCGCACTCGTGCTAGGTAGGGCTCTACCAGGTCGTCTTTTCCACAAAGGGATCCGGGTTCGGTGATGGGCTGGCGCCGGGAGCAGTCAGTCCCTCGGGAACGATCAGGGACTCGCGGTCCCGAGCGCACCCCCGCCAGAAACGTGTGACACCCCCACCCCCCGGAGCGGCTCTCGGGTTGGGGAGGAGAGTCGTCCCCTCTGCCGGTTCAAGTTTCGAATTCCTGCGTCTCGACAGTCGGTACCTTCGGGCCTCACTCGCCAACTAGATAACACCTACTACCCTGTGCTCCTAATCAAAACCCCCGCGGGGGGGCGGGGGAGGGCGTGTGTGTGTGTGTGTGTGTGTGGTGTGTGTGTACAGACTCTACGGGCCACTCGTGAGCCAGGCCTTCAACGGACCGTTTCCTGCCCGGGTCGCCAGAGCGAGATTTTTTCACTGTACACCGTGAAGGAGTCTCTGAAACTTCGACCTGTGTGTCTGGGTACGGTGCCCAGACGTGGTTTCTCCACTTTTTTTTTAAAGCTCCCCTTGATGTGTCAGAAAAGGGGAGGGCAGTGTCACATGTTCCTGTTTCAGGGTCAGGGCAATTTCCAGAGCATGCCCAGTCCCTCATTTACCAGCGTTGCCCCCAATGCAGGCTGGGTGCCTTGGCCCGGGTCTGTACTCTTGAGTTATGAAGTACTAGCGACTTGGAGGTGTGTGGGGGCACCACCTTTGCACCCATCATCTCATCCATCCTCAAGGCAAACCTTGCAGGGACATACTACAGACACAGGGCTTTCTGAGATACAATCTGAGGCTCTCAGGTGAGTGACTTGCCCAGCATCTCAGGCAGGTCCAGGAGCAGCTAGCTGGGCAGACCCTGGAACCTGAGACGCCGGTGTCAGGTGTCGGTCGTCTACCTCCTCTGCCTGTCCCCAAGATGGCACTGCAGAGGAGGCACTGCAGCCTCCCCCACCCCTTCCTTACAGAAAGTCTCCCTGTCTGAATCTCAAGTGACATCTAGTCAAGAACAGAATAAAACGTTGTGTTCCTGTCACTGCAAAAGCCTGCCTACCTACCCTCACAGCAGTCTTTCAAATCTTGCTGTTTGTTTGGGAGACCAGCACAAACTTGAGTTCATCAATACAAGAGAACAATTCAAGATGTAGGCTTTAACATTTAATAATTTCTGTGCTTAAATCACTTACTCTCAGATGAGTCAAAGGATAGCGAAGGACAAGGTAAATAAATGCTCTTCTCTTCCTCTGAGAATTGGCTTCTACATGGCTAGCTTGGTTGCAGGAAAAGTCTACCCTGAACCTGGCATTTTACAAAGTAAAAAACAAGTCTTTGTTCAGACTGAATCCCGCCTTGCGGTAGTAGGGACAGGTGCGTGTGCGGCATCGCGGCCCTGTTGACACCTTTGCTTCCTTGGCAGAGGACTTGGCCTCTGGATTCACACCCTCTCCTGGTCGTCATCCTTACCCTTCTCCTGGTCGTCATCCCAGCCTTCTGGTGTTCTCCTCCTCCTTCTCCACCAGTCCCATCGATAATATCCTGGTCTCACCCATGCTGGCCTTTGTCTTTTTCCTCCCTGCAACTCAAGTGAGATCGTGGATTCCCTGCTTTCCATATCTCTGCCTCTAACAAGTGCTCCCAAGTCGGTATCTCCCTGTCCTGAGCTCGATACCAATATTTTTCTAACTGCCTTGTGGCGAGGTCCTTCTGGATGGACAATAGGCGCTTCAACCTCTGCTTATTTCCAAAACTGCATCACTTTGCTTCCCCAAGCTATTTTTCATAGTTCTCGTCTTAATGAAAGATACTTTCAGCTCTCCACACCCCCCCCAACCCCCACCCCCCCAAGCTGTTCAGGGCAGAAGTTCCTTCCTCGTGTCCTTTGTCCAGATCTCATGAGTCAACAGATGTTATCAAATGTACTTTCTGACTTTCAGGTCTGTCACCCTCCCTCCATCCATCCATGGTCCCTGGCTTAACTGATGCCCTCACCAGCTCTGATTATTCAGGCTAGATTCTCTGCCCTGCCACTAAGCTTCCACTCTGTGTGAGAGTTATCTTTTCTTTAAATGCATTTTTGAGTCTGTCGCTCTCATGCTTAAACATTTCCCACCCCCTTCCCAATCCCCTTCAGAATGAAATCCACCTTCTTTTACATGGCAGTTCAGAGCGCTGGCGGTTAATGACTAGTCGGGACTCTGCAGTTAGACAAACTCGAATTTGAATCCTGATCTTGCCCGTATAACAGAACAGGCATGTGACTTCAGCAAGTACATCTCTGTAGGCTTCACTTTTCCCCATTTGTAAAACGGGGACAATAGCACCTCGCTAATGATGTTGTCGGAAATATTAAAAGTGACGCTTCTTGTAAAGTACCTGGCAGTGTCCGGTCCAGAATACGCATTCAATTAGTTTTAGCTATTCTATTTCTATTAATAGCTGTTAGATTTAAAAGATCCCAATAAAAATTATTTTAATAATACATCTAGTCCCTGGTATTTCTCAGAGCCTCCCCGGGTTTCAGGTGTTCTACCAGCTGAACCAGTAGGTTCTAGACCCACAGAACATCTGCCATCTCCAAGTATGCGATGTCGTCGCACATTCTGTGTCTTCTGTGCGGAATGTCCCCCCCCCCCTTTTTGGAGCCCTGAGAACCCCTGCTCTTCAAGATTCAGCCCCTTCCCTTTCTCCTCCTCACCCTCATCTCTTTGGCCCTCCTCCTTGCCTCTCCATCTCCTATCCTAACACCCCTTCCGACTCCCTTACCCTCACCATGAGGCTGGCAGCATTCCTCCCGGTGAGGATTTGTCCTTGTTGACCTCTGCGGGGCACACCAAAGCTGATCAGGAAGTGCTGGATGGGGGCGCCTAATTCACCTCCCCTTCGACTCTTTGCCTTATGTGAGGGAGTTGGGCATCTCATGATGCCCTCGGCTCTTGGGGTCCTTGGAGTTGACAGACCAAGAGCAGGCCTGAACTGTACCTCTGGGAGGAACTTCCAAGGTCCTTGGCAGGATCACGGAATACAGAAACCTGCCCATGGGCAGGGCATCTGGAAAGCCCACGAATGGCCACAGTCCCAGACTTAGCCTGCTCCTGGTGAGATTCAATGAGGAAAGAGTTCACTGAGCTGCACCCCTGCCAGCGCCCCCAATCTGCTCCGGAATGCAGATAATCTAGGGAGGAATATCTGGTTTTATATCCCCAGAGACGTCAGATTCAGACTTGCCGACAGAATTTTCTGGGGATGTGGTACAGGACTGGGGTATGATTAGGGGCTGAGAGTGAAGTACATAAAGAAAGGCAGGAAGAGGAGGAAGGATGGCGCAGAAGAGAACGAGGGCGGGAAAGAGACCTCTAGGGTCCTCACTGCTATAAAGGGAGGTGCCAGGGGTAGGGTGGGGATGGGGGGTGGGGTGTGGGGGGGGGGGTGGGTTAAGGCCTGAGGCCCCATATGGGTAGGGCCAGGGCTCCTGACCCCCTGACTCCTAACCAGGAAAAAGCTCCAGAGAAAAAAGACTGAGATCTCCATGTCCTCATGTTTGTAAAGCAGGATCCTAACTGCACTCACTTCAAGGTCTCTGTGAGGATGAAAAGAAAGAGTACAATCCACACACAGAGAGGGCTTAGAACAGAGCCTTACATTGGGTCACAAATCTATTAATAGCATCAGCATCCATGATGCAAGCACTAGTGACATTAATATCAGTGGATGTAAGTCCCAATCACAATCATGTCATTTAAAAAACAAACAAACAAATGGGTAAGTAATTTTAAACACACGACCAGCTTCCAGACTGGGTGGCCTAGGCAGTAAAATTACCCAGGTTCCCAGGTGGCTTATGGCTCATCTTTCGCTCATTCAAGTTCACAATAACCCTGGGAGGGAGGAAGGGCTTTTGTTTTATTCCTGTTGAATGGTTGAAGAAACTAAACCTGGTGAGGAAGAGACACCTGGGAATGTGTGATTCACAGAGCCAGAAGATGGCGTGTGTGCGTGCGTGCGTGCGTGCGTGTGTGTGTGTGTAAGGGGGATGGGACTTGAGCCTGGGCCTTGTGTTTTGCTTTGCATTTTGCATTAGATTGTTTCAGAAGAAAACAATACATAATACTTACATATAGAGGTATACAGTATCACCATATACGTACAGTAGCACTGATTTCTGACTCCAAACTACTACGGTAAGATATAATTTTACATTACTACCTACTGCACGTTCACACACCTCTAAAAATGGAAACAAGGTGTACAAAGGGATTCCCCCCCCCCCGCCCCCGCTTGGGATACTCTCAACCCTATTCTGTTTCACCAATTAAAGATAACGGCTCCCACTTTCTAAATAGATAGGTTTAGTACCTTGTTCATGGTTTAGGACCGACAACTGAAAACCACCGCAATAGAGAAAACTACAAAGACACAGGAAACCAAGAGTACTTTTTACACACTGGCCATATGAGCTACCTAATTTGTTTTAAAGTTGCACCAATGAGTTCACCTGTATTTCTTTTCCTTGATTTTCGACTCGATTTGCTTTTGCAAGTGCTCTCGCACCTTTTCAAGCGAGCAGTGCAGTGGCACAAAACACCTTCCAATGTGAACGGGGGCCCTAAGCCACCTGGCCTACTCCCTCATTGCAGAAGAGGGAAGGGAAGCCCAAACAGAATAACCGTTGAATCAGCTCCAAACAATCAAGTGGCAGAACTGGCATCTCGGGATCGCAACTCTGGGGCTGCCTTGAAACTAACAGTGAGGGTGACTTGACCTTGCCTCGACTTGCTGGTTTAAACTTCCTTCCCACGGCCAAGTAGAACGACCACAGATGTGGGTAACACACCCAAAAGCAACCCGTTAGAGCGTCTAGAGATGAAGCACAATGTCCTCTCGGGTAGCTATGAGCAAAAAGTCCTCTGCCAGCATCCTCACGTCAACAGGAGTCCCCAGTGCAGAATACGAAGGGAGAACCTCGCGCCCGCCCAGTATCCCAGCACCCCAGCCCAGAAGCCCCAGCGAAGGCTGCGCTCCTGCCGCCTCCAGTCTCCCGCCCTCGTCCCTGACCGGCCCGCCTCTGTGCAACTATGGACTCCAATAACGCAAAGTTTGATTGGCCCAAATGGCACTGTCCTGATTGGCTGAACCCGCACGCTGGCTGTAGTGGAGCCCGGCTGACCGGCCGAGAAGGATCCAAACACCGCTGCAGCTGCACAGCTCTCGATTGGACGGGGAGAGCCTCCGTCCCCAGTCCCGTAGCTCAAAATACACCCACCAGCACACTTTGAGGGTTGGCTCAGCCGGCGCAAAACGGCACCGCCTCGCCTCCTGAAGTGCGACAGTGTAGGAACAGTGAAGCAGTTACTTTCGGTGAAACGCCTTGGGTAGCCCTACCCGCCCCCCAAAACTCGCCCCGAGATATTAACCTAAACTCCCAAGACGCAAAGCACGCGCACCAAGTGCCCAGCTCCTCCAAGGACTACGTGGGTGGCCCTAAAAAGGGCCTTTGGGATTGCCGCACGTGTGCGCCTGCAGCAGCTGGCGGGCCTAACCTCCGAAGCCGTACAGGGTGCGCCCCTGCCGCTTCAGGGCGTACACCACGTCCATGGCAGTGACCGTCTTGCGCTTGGCGTGCTCGGTGTAGGTGACTGCGTCGCGGATGACGTTCTCCAAGAACACCTTCAGCACTCCTCGAGTCTCCTCGTAAATGAGGCCCGAGATGCGCTTGACTCCGCCACGCCGCGCAAGACGTCGGATGGCGGGCTTGGTGATGCCCTGGATGTTGTCTCTCAGCACCTTGCGATGGCGCTTGGCACCACCTTTGCCTAGGCCTTTGCCGCCCTTGCCTCTCCCAGACATGGTTGCTAATGTTGTCTGAACCCACAAGCTCCAGTGCTGGCGAGGCCCGCGAGGCCCCAGATATACCAGAAAAGCGGACCGGATTGAAAACAGCGAGCGCGCGGGCGGGAAGCGGTCGAAATTGTCCCCGCCCCTGCACCGTCTCTCATTTCCTTTCCCACGTGTCCTCTCCCTTCTTCTCCACCCTCCACGCCGCCCTCTGGCGGACCCTGTGTGCCACGGTCCCGGGAGAATGCAGATCCCAAAGCCGGGCTTCCGGATTCCACAGCTGTTTTCCTCTGGTTCTCGCCCTCTGCGCGCTCCCCCGAGGCATTCCACTTAGGCCGACGGGAAAGGTCTTTCTGGGGGAGGAGACCAGGAGAAGAGCAAATGGAGTCCAGCGCAGAGCGGAGGCGAGGGCCCCAGCGCTGGGTTTAACCCTAAGAAGATCCCAGGCTCCCAACCGTAAAGAAAACAGCAACGAAAGTCGTTCCCATCCTTACACTGACTGACCGTGGGACGAGCCCATCTCCAGGGCAGCCCACACCTGGGCCGGGGGGGGGGGGGGGGGGTCGCCATAATGCCCCAGGTTTAGTCTGCACTTTGTTGGTACCGGTATTCATACGTTGAAGACCTAACTCCTAGCACTCCGAATGCGACAACGTTTGGAGATAGGACCTTTAAGAAGGCGATTAAGTTAAAACGGGGTCACTAGGATGGGCCCTAATCCAATGTGAGTGGTGTCTTTACAAAAAGAGGGGGTCAGGACGCAGACAACACAGAGGGATGACTGTGTGAGGACAGTGAGAAGGCAGCCATCTGCAAGCCAAGGAGAGGCCGCAGGAGAAACTGAACCAGCCGAAATCCTGATCTCTGACTTCTGGCCTCTGAAACTGTGAGAAAATTACCTTCTGTTGTTTAAGCCGCCCAGTCTGCGGTGCTTTGTTATGGCAGCCCCAGCAAACACAGGCCCCGTTGAGCTCTGCCCAGAGCCTCCTTCCCTACCCAGACCCACAACGGCTCAACGGGATCCTCAGGATCTGTACTTGGTGAGTTATAAGCAGAAGCGGCAGTGACTCGGGGCTGTGCAAGGCCGGCACCTTGGCACCCGGCAGCTCATCCATTGAAGTTTTGTTTTCAAAGGTGCAGCTTGAAGTTCTCGAGTGAGCGACATCCCAGCGTGTCCCAGACATCAGTGGCTGAGCAAACCCCCCAGGCACGTCGATTTACACGTCAGGGCCCTTCCTCCCCAGGACCATACTCCCTGAACTGATACTAAATCAGATTTAAAAGTAAGACTTCTCAGTTCGTTGGGCGTCCTCCCGTGCACTGAAAGGTCACCGCTTCGATTCCGGTCAGTCGGGGCACATACCCGTGCTGTGGGTTGGATCACCAGTCAGGGCACGTGCGGGAGGTGGCCGATCGATGTTCCTCTCACATCGATGTTTTGATGTTTCTCTCTGTCTCTCTCTCCCCCCACCCCGCCTTCCTCTCTCTCTCAAAAAAAAAAAAAAAAAAAAAAAGTCAATAAAAACATACTTTTAAAAAAAGCGAGACTTAAAATACCAAAGATATCCAAGACCACCCTGTGGCCCTGAGATGCACATGACAGCCTGTGCATCTGTCATGGCCAGGGCAGTTCAGGGGTCCCCCTGGCCTAGTGGGAATGGCTGTGTCCTGCCTTCGCTTTCCTCCTCTCCTCTCTCTGTTCTTCCTGCCACAACAGTGGAGTGCTCACTCACCAAACTCAGAGGTTGCAGGGTGTGGAAGGGGAACGCTGAAAGAAGGCAGAGAAGCGGGAACACTGGGGAGTCTAGGGCCTGGTCCCTCGCTAGCGTGAGACAGTGGAGGCCCTCCCTGCTTGGTCTGTCCTTGTTTCCTGTCAAAAGTGAGAGACCTTAAAGGGTAGGGCCTTGTCTGCATCATTGATCTCTCTTCCAGGGCTGCTACACGGCAGGGCCTCTGGGCCTCCACCGTGGAAGGGTTCTCTGCTCCGCTTGATCTGAGCACCCCTGCCCACAAGAGCCCAGGAAACACCAGGCAGTGCAAACGAGCATTTGTACACATTCACTTTCTGAGGACGTGGGGCCTCTCTGATCTAATACCTCTCACCCAGCAGAGGGTTGGGCCTGAGCAGGTCACTGCTGCCTTCCCTATCAGCAGCCGTGTCTTGGCGACTTGCCCCCACAGGGCTAGGGCAACAGAATCTGTTACCGAATCAGACCCGCGTCCGGCCACCTGGGAGGTGTCAACCAAAACGCCACGCAACTTGATTTTGCTAGTGGGAACTGTACTGCAAGCCAACTAGCGAGGAGCGCACTGGGGAGCGTTCCCCAAACACTGCGCCTCCCCCAGCACGGAAAGGACTGCAGGGCTCTATAGGGCTAGTTGCTGACATCTTAGCACCTTGACTTAGGCTGGGCGAGCACGTGCAGTACACGAACACGGCTTAATGCGTACAGTGCAGGTACAGAAAATGGAGGGTGAGCTCTGCCTCGGGTGGAGATTTTAGTATCATAACGGCGGTGTCAGGAGAAAACTTCCCGTTGAGGTCACTGGAGGGGTCCTCATGCAGCTTCCACCGGTCTCGGGTGGTTTCAGCAGTTTCCTGATCTTTACCTTCGGGCCCTGAAGAAAAACATCTCAGGCAGGCATTGTTACAGTGCAGGCCATCAAGCAAGCACAGTAGGTATTTAAGGAATTATGGAGGCTCTCCCCAAGTTTTTAGCCCTTCCGTGAAGCCTAGGTAGGCTTCAGAATAGTCCCCCACCTCGAGATATTTCACTCCTCATTCTTAAGGGAATATGGGTGGGTGTCATTATTCTGCAACTTTTCCCTGCTGAGTGAGGTTGATGAGTTCAGGGCAATAGAGGGGTGAAAGTCTCTGCTGGTTCTTAATAAGTTTTAGAGTCACCTGGAGTATCAGCTTAATGTAACATGATGTATTTAGGCTTGGTTATTTTACGTAACAGTCTGTCTTGTACGCCCATAGAAAGGTTGCAGCAACAACAGGCACTACAACATAGACTAATGTCTAGTCCCGATAATGATTGTTAGGATAATCTAGTTTTTTTCCCACCCTCGTGGTTTTGATCCAAACCAGGATTCAGTTCATTGATTTAGGGACATGGATGGATCAGACATGGAATTCATTTGTGGGTGTATATCCTGAAGGCTAAGCGTGATATTTCCATGTTTGTCAGGAATATACATACAACATTCTATCTTTATTATGGCACAGGTCCCGTTTTGGGCTGCTGTGAGAACATCTAAAGCCATTCTGTTTTATAATATGGATTTTCGCCCTGACTGTTTTGGTTCAGCGGTTAGAGCGCCGGCCCGCGGACCAATGAGTTGCGGGTTCGATTCTGGTCAAGGGCACGTACCTCTGTTGCGGTTTGTCCCCGGCCCTGGTTGGGTCCTGTGGGAGGGAACCAGTCGATGTGGCTCTATCACATTGATGTTTCTCTCTGTCTCTCTCTCTCTCCCCCCTCCCTCCCACTCTATCTGATGATAAATGGAAAAATATCCTTGGGTGAGGAATAAAATATATATAATGGATTTTCTCCTCAGAGTCATCTCGGATTATGAGTGACATCCCTTTAAATATGTCATTTAAGGCATGTTGGGTATAGTTTGCAAGTGCCTCTATATACCAGATTATGTTCCCAATCCTAAGGAGTAAATATTGACAATAAATGATCATACCTATGGAAGATAGATCTAGTCCATCTGTGAAGTAGGTGAGAATAGTTAGCAGGTTTGTCAATGGTTTTTCACCAGCTTCTTTTAATCCAGGGAGGCCCAAGGTGCATCTTCCCAGTCAACCTGAAGGTATCAAGGGCCATATATTTGTACCACATAGCCATTCTGTGTAATTAGGGGCCATCCATCCAATACCTGGCCTCAGATTCCAATCTGTTGCAAACCGATCTGTTACTTTTTATCTAATGATATATTCACATTGATGCCCTCCACAGTGTACCATTGCCACTTCTTTTGGAATTCTTACAGCCTCTAATAATCTGAGTATCTCTTTTCCATATTGTATCTCTCTCTTTGCTACTAGCATTCAACATTCCCAGTTCTTTGCAGGTTGCCCCATGAGCCTTATGGAGAAGGCATACCTAGAACCAGTACATATTGTTCTTTCTTTCCCTTTTCCAATTCTAGGCCTCTGATTGAAGCTATAACTTCTGCTTTTTGGGCTGAGGTACTGATACTGTTGTAATTAGCTACTTATTAATAACAAGGAAGGAGCAAAAGGGAGGCCAGACATTATAAGCATGGTCATTAGGGCAGCTTCACCAGAAAGCTGAAACTTTATACTTCCCAGGGAACCCAGCCCATTCCCCACAGAGCATTGGGGGAAGAGGTCAACAAAGGGGAGACGGGCACATTCGAAGTGAAGTTGAGGTGACATAAGGAAGGTGCCTGGCAAACCTGGGAACAGAGATCATTGGCTAGAGGGGGCAGGGCCATTGCAAGCTCACAAAAATTGGGGGATATCTATTCCCAAGACAAAGGAATTCTCACTCTCTTTGCTCTTGGTGCTCTTGGTCCTGGGCTCTTGTGGTTCTCCCGCATTTGCCTGTGTTCCCTCCATAGCCATGTGACCCTGTGGACCCCACACACACTGGACTGATGAACAGAAACTGAGCTAGCCTGATGCTGGATTGGACTGTATCCCGACATGGAACAGAAACTCTGGGCAATGGCTTTGATTCTAGCTCTGCTGAAAGTAAAATAGAACTTCTTCCTTGGTGGGACAAAGGGAAATGGAACCTTGGAAACTCAGGGTTTTAACTCCATGCAAATAAATGCCACTCATTCTTCTGTGTGAGTTTCAGAAAATTCTGTTTCTCATGACATCTCAAGAAACCCACATCCTCTGGCAACCAATGAGGACAGGAGCGCTCCCCACCAATAACAGTACCAGGCATTGGTGCTTTTGCCTCTGTTACTGTTTGTGTGGTCACAACTGCACACACAACCCTTTTCTGCCCATCGCGCAGCAAACTATCCCTATTTGCAAACCATATCTCATCTGAGTTGGGGAAGGGCTTGCTCCTCAAGTCTTCATTACTAGCATATACCATGCCTAGAGTTTCTATGCATTTATGAATAAACTCCCCTCAGGGCTCAGAAAACAAGGTGGCAGGATATGGCATGGCTTTAAGGTTACTTTAGGTATGTCAATGAGCATGGCCTGATACTGGGATATGACTCGTGGTCAACCATAATTAGCTTCCATGACACTAATTACTTTGATGGGGAGTCCAAACTTTCAAGGGTTGCTCTAGTGTTAATTTTTCTGCTTTAAAAAAAATTTTTTTTAAACATTTTTATTGATTTTTTTAGAGAGAGAGAAAGGGAGAGGGAGAGAAATATAGAAACATCAATGTGAGAGCAAAACACTATTAGCTGCCTCCTGCACACCCCCTACCAGGGATATAGACCGAAACCCAGGCATGTGCCCTGACTGGGAATCGAACCTGCAACCTTTTGGTATGAAGGACAGCGCTCAACCAACTGAACCACACCAGCCAGGCCTTCTACCTCTTTTATCAGTAAACATGTGGCTATTATTGCCCTTGGGTAAGCAGGCCATCCTTTTGCCATCATGTCCAATTGTTTGGAAAAATAGGCTACCACTCTTTTTAAAGGTCCCAAATTTTGAGTGAGAACTAATTCCTAAGTCTATGTCTTGCCTTCCATGCATAGATATGTCAAAGGGTTTTTCAAAATCAGGAAATCTTAGCGCAGGGCACTAAGGAACAACTGTTTTAACCTGTCAAATGCCTGCTGGCATTGTCCATCGCATTTAGAATAATCTTTTCCTTCCCTAAAGTTTGTCATGTAAGGTTAGAGATGAGTTCAAATTTAGGAATCCAGATTCAACAGAATCCTGCCATTCCCAAGAATCCTCTCAACTGTCTATGAAATTCTGGGGTTTAAAAAAGAGATAGCCTGCTTTCTCTCTGGGGGTAGTTGTTCCTTTTTTGATATTAGATAGCCCAGATATCTTACTGTGAGCTTTGACTGTTGTGCTTCTTCTCTAGATATTTTACATCTGTTTTTGACTAATAAGTTTAAAGACTTCACTGTCAAGCATCTGAGTCTTTCCTTTCTCTTTAGTAGGACTGGCAATTAACAAGTCATCCACATACTGTATTAACATTCCTCTCTCCAATTCTAGTTCCTGAAGGTCCTTGCTTAAGCTTTTCCCTCAAATTGCAGGGGAGTTTTTAAAACCTTGTGGTAAGACCATCCAGCAAAATTGCTATTTATGATGAGTTTCTGGGTTTTCCCATCTAAATGCAAATATCTCTTTGGATTCTCAGGCCAGAAGACTACCAAAAAACAAATTCTTTGGGTCTAAAACAGTATAGAACAGACTGTCACTTGGTATTCTCGTTAACAGGGTATAGGGATTGGGCACCACAACCTGTATATATTTAGTGTGGCTTCATTTACAGCCCTCAGATCGTGTACAAAACTATAGTCATTTGACCCTGGCTTCTTCACTGGTGGAATCAGGGTGTTGCATGAAAATCGGTATGACCTGATGAGCCCCTGTTCTAGTGAGCAATCTAACACAGGCTTAATCCCTTTATAACTTCTGGTTTTAGGGGATATTGCTTGACATGGGGCCATCTATCTTGCTCCTTTAAGGTTATTACTATGGGAGAGGTTCCAAGTGCTTTCCCTATTTTGCCTTGTGCCTATATTTTGGGATCTATCTGTGACATAAATTCCTCTGGGAGCAGTTCTGTGTTTTGGGGGTCATCTTGGAGGAGCATTAAGAAATCCAACCCTCTGTCTCTAGGGACTTCTACTGATCTGGGCCCCTTGGCTAAGGCGACTAAATGACTCCATTTTTAACATCAATAGACCTTCCTCAATATTCTTCCAATAATAGGTTAATTACCCCTAGAAGTAAAGGAATTTTGCTTAAGATTATAGTTGCTCCACATGTTGGGAAGCATTTGCAGTTTCCGAGTATAGGTATTTGCAGGCATTTGCAGGTACTTGTACGCCGATGAATAATGCTAATTTTGACTTCTGTAATTGCTGTCACTCACACTATTGTACCGGTCTCCTGAAGGGGGGCAGGCAAAAAGGAGGAGGGGGCTTCTGTCTTTAAAATCAGACAAGCAAGAAGAATCTGTGCTGAGGATCTGGGGAAGCTGTACCCCCCCCCCCCCCCTTCCCGCTCCAGCCCGCCGGTGTAATGAAGTGCTCCTTTACAATTCGGCTGTGCGTCTCTGGTTATCTTACTGACATGATACAACACTACCTTGACTATGTGTCCAAACAAGCTGACTGACTCTCCCAGTTTAGTCAGTAAGTCTCTCCCCAGTAAGAGAATAGGGCATCCCAGAACATATAAGAAAGAGTAGGTGAGGGATCAGGAACCTATTTCACAGGTGAAAGGCTCCAGAAACCATTTGGTTTCTCCTTTTCCAGATATTCCTTTTATATTATAACCCCTGCTAGACAGGGTGCCCCTTTTTGTAGTTAAGACAGAGTAAGTGGTTCCGATATCCAGAAGAAATTTAATTGGCTTCCCTTCAATTTCCAAGGTAATCTGAGATTTCTCAGGGGAGATGGTGATCTTATTTCCTGAAGCCTTTTGTGGACTCCTGAGCCCCAACTGTCCTCATCTTCAAGGGACTGGTCTTGTTTCTAGTCTTCCTTCTCTGGGGTTGATTAGGACAATCCTCTTCCAATGTCCCTCCTGCTTATAGTACACATATTGGCTTGGCTCCAGTAGAAGCCTATAGACCTGTCCCTGTTGGGAGCGGTGTCACTGGAACAGTGACCACCACGGTTTGACATAGTCCCTGGAGAAGTGAATTCACCGTGTGGCAGGATCACGAAGAACAGTGACTAAAGATATAAACTAATGGGAAAATAAAAATGCAGGATGGCAACTGAAGGAGACTAATCTTTGCTTTCTCTGTCTTATCTGTTAGCTGTCTGTTAGGAATCATTATAGAGAGAGAGAGAGAGAAACATTGACGTGAAAGGGATACATTGAGTGGCTGCCACCTGCACGACCAACCAGGGCCTGGGACAAACCGCAACCGAAGTACATGCCCTTAGCGGGAACCGAACCCGCGTCTCTCTGGACTGCAGGCCGACGCTCTAACCGCTGAGCCAAACCGGCCAGGGCTAAAGACATTCTCTTAACCTTTGCACAAAGGCAGAGGGGTTTTCCTCTGGCCTCTGTTGGACTTCCCTAAAGTTTTTTTAATTGACAACCAGCTTTCTGGCTATTTTCATTCTTTCTTAAATTTTTCTTCTCTATTTTTGTCAGTTTGCATGTTCTTTGTAAAGCCTCATTCTGGTTTAGTGCCATGAAGCACTATACATACAGGATTTCGTCCCATTTTCTTATTCTTTTTTTTTTTTTGGAACACATATAATTTTAAGATAGTGTTATAGTTAAGTGACCCGTTTTGGGGGCCATCTCTCCTGGTCCTCTAGCTGATATGGGGGCCAGGCAGTATTACATAAAAACCCTAGTTACTTCTTTGTCATAGGGAGATACCAAACATTTGCCAGTGCTGGAGGTGACACCCTAGAGGGCTTTCCTCTGGGATCAGCACTTTATTTCCCATGTTGTAAAGTTGATGTTCCACACCTGCTCCCATTCTACCCAAGGGTCTATTCTGGTGGTTAGTGGATATATAATTACCACAATTTTTAACCTAACGAAAAGGTTCTGAAGTCATTGGGACTCGTGGGTCATCTAGGCTACTAGAGTTAGATTAAGGTGACGGAGTCTAGGCTCAGTAGATACATAACAGACTTCCCAAGAAATT
Source organism: Tadarida brasiliensis (assembly GCA_030848825.1). Classification (NCBI taxonomy): domain Eukaryota; kingdom Metazoa; phylum Chordata; class Mammalia; order Chiroptera; family Molossidae; genus Tadarida; species Tadarida brasiliensis. Next base: position 22,106,067 of record CM061275.1, read on the forward strand.
GGCCCCCACAGGATTTGAAGAATTCGAGGGCCAAGAGTGGTTATCCACACCTGGACTCCCCGAGTGGGGAGGGAAAAGCCAGAGGTGGGGATGGTGGAGGAGATAGTTGGGCTGCTGGAGTGCTACTGAGGGGACCTAGAAAGCAGGTGTGTGGGGGATTATGGAGCTAAAGGAAGTTTATAGTCTCTCAATTTGCCCTCAAATTCCCTCATAAAAGCCTAATGTCGTGAGGTTTCGATTTCAGAAGCCTCCAGCAGATAATGAGAAATTTCTTTTCAGATATCTTGACAAAGGAGCACATGCCACATACATAGGTCCCACTGGTGGGACTTCCAGGACTGAAACAGAGAGCAGAGAGGACAGAATGAGAGAGGCAGAATCAGAACCAGAAAACCAGGTGTTGGGGCGTCCCCCAAATTTTTAGGCCAATAAGGTTGCTTCCTTTACAAGTGGCCAGAAATTTCTCTCAATTTCCCAGACCAATAAGGGTCATATAGGCTTTAGCTAGAATACCAGCTAAAAACAACGATCCTAGGACCCCCAACGTTCCTTACTGACAAAATTGAAACTAACTTTTAGAGACAGCACGGGACTGGTGGAATCTATAGTCAATCTATGGACAAAGGAGTCCATAGCGGCAGGTGTGTGGCTCGTTTGGAATTCTGGGCCATCTGCCCTGCAGAGCGGGCACTACATGCACGTGCACTAGGGCTCTGAAACCCCGCCAGACCGGTCAGACAACTTGAATGGGTAAGCCCAGGACAGGCTGCCCACTACCTGATGCTTTACTGAGGAGTCTTTACAAGGTCAGGCTCAGGATTTGAGGCCCTCATCCCATCTGAGGAATTTGTTACCAGACTGAACCGGGTCCAAATGCTCAGGAGTTGCCAGACAAAAGACAGCTCCGAGATGATTTTATGAGAAGGAACTGGACTGGAAGCTAGAGAGCAAAGGAACACACTAAGGATCACACCCAGAGCACGTGTCCCAAACAAAGCATCTGATCTGTTTCTGTTGGGAGAAATCATGCATAAACATCAAGGTGGCCTTTGGCATCACATGTATAGGTTGAGACATCCCAGTGCACTCGCAGTTAGAAAACATGGCTATACATATATCACATGTTAAAAAATGGCAGAAAATCTCCACTTCTGGGTGGACATTTTAGTATTATAATGAGGGTTTAATGAGGAAAGTCCATGAAGCGGTCACTAGGTTGGCGGAATTAAGGGGCAGCAGAGGACTGAAATGTTCTTTCTGCTAATTCTAAATAAGCCCCAGGATTGCTTGTGATAGCGTCTTGTAACATTATAAATTTCGCATTAGATTCAGTAATTCTGTGCAACAACTGGTCTTGTATTCCCATACAAAAATTACAACAGGAGTAGATACAGCAGCATAAGATGAGACCTACCATGATGATGATTGCTAAGGCAATCAGTAAAAAGTATCCCTTCCACGAAGATGGTCCTGATTGGAACCAGGACTCAGTCGATTGGTTTATTGATAAGGATGGATCAGATATAGACTTGATTTGTATATGCATGTCCTGTAGAGCTGGAGGTAGTGTTCCCAGAGTTATCTGGCATATATACACAGTATTCTGTTCTTTTGTTTTTAAATCCTTACATGAGGATGCTGAGAGAGAGAAACATTGCTGTGAGATAGAAACATTGATCAGCTGCCCTCCATAAGAGCCCGGACTGGGGATGGAACCCACAACTCAGGCTTGTGCCCTGATAGGGAATCAAACCAGCAACCCTTTGATACACAGGACAATATTCAGCCAACTGAGCCACTACAGCCGGGCTCACAGTATTCTGTTTTTATGGAGGCACTTGTTCCTCCTTAGGCTGCTGTGAGAATATCTAGTGCTATTCTATTCTGGAGTACTGCCATTATCATCAGGGTCATTTCCGTAGTTGTGAGTGACATTCCTTGGAAGGTATCGCTTAAGGCACATTGGTCATAGTTTGTTAGTGCCTCAATATCCCAGATTATGCTCTCTAATAACCCCAGCAGTGGGGTGAAAATTGGTAACAAAATTTTTAAAAATAGGTGTTTGTTGATTTTTTATAGAGAGAGGAAAAGAGAGGACAGAAACATCGATGTGAGAAACCTCTATTGGCTGCCTCCTGCACGCCCCCTACTGGGGATAGAACCCGAAAGCCTGGCATGTGCCTGACCAGGAATCTAACTGGGACCTCTCAGTCCATGAGACAATGCTCAATCCACTGAGCCACACTGACCAGGCCAAAGAAATTCTTAATGCGTGTTCTGTAACTTGGCAATATTCCGAGGCTGGATACAGCTAACAGAAGATTCAGTTAAGCTGTATCACAATAGTATTTAGTGAAGTAGACAGGATGGGAACAGGGTCACTATTAATATCACTGTAAAGAAGATGTATAATTATTGGTTTAAAGACAAGATCTTGGAGAAATTTAGGAAGAAAAAAGAATCATAACTATTGATTATAAAATTCAATACTTTTAAAAGTACAGACTGTTATGGTTTGGACGGTGGTGCGGGCTTGTGAAAGAGTTCACAACAGAGAGAAGAGAAAAAAGGGAGGAAGTTTATTTACTTTCCCCATAGTAGGGAAAGGACCCATGCATTGACTGGCAATACAAGGGCAAGGAAGAGAGAGTTGCTCTTTTATTGGGGGCTTTAGGGAGTAAAGGACAATTGGGACAAGGAGGGGATTGTGTTGAAGTTGAACAGATTCAGGGGTGGCCTTGAGAAGCTGCAGTTTGTTTTCTAGGAGACAGTCCAGCACCAGGGAGGCATCCTTATCAATATCTTCTCTCACCTGTAAACTATGCTTTGGGGCAAAGAAATTTACTAATAGTGTAAAAAGGGTGAATCTTGTCTGAAGGGGTTACAAAAAGTTTGGAAAAGGGAGACTTGTCTGAAGGCAAGGGAGAAGGGAAATTTCTATTCATCAGAGACTCTTTGGTGTGAATTATCCTGGAATTGCTAGAACAGCAGGGAGGAGGGGATGGGGAAAAGCACAGCCCTTATCTATTTACTATTTGAGTAGAAAAACAGTTTGAATTTAGATACACCAGCAATCGCTGTGTTAAATTACCAGGTGCTTCTCATAAATTGTGGAAAAATCATAACAAAAAAGAAAGGCCTGTTTTCTGTCCTTACACTAACCAATAATATTCAGTAAAACAAGTTGATTAGTTTTTATTCATACATCGTTTTTTGTTTGTTTGCCCTAAATACTTTTGTTATTGGAGGGACTAGCTAATTACAATGGTATCACTTTGAGAAAATAAACTTTACCCTTTCCTCCTGTAATACTTTGTATAATTTATTAGAATCATTCACCCAATTTCTTTTTCCACCAAAGAAAACAAAATTCAACATTATGGTAAACAAATATAGGGCAATATATGTTCAAATTCTAAATACTTTTGTTTCATTTAAAGAAAGATTTGCTTAGATCCATGGTTCTTAAACTTATTTTTTGTTTTGTTTTTTTTTTTACATATTGTCTCTTTATTGATTTTAGAGAGAGAGAGAGGAAGGGAGAGATAGAAACATCGATGAGAGAGAATATCGATTGGCCGCCTCCTGCATGCCCCCCACTGGGGAGCTGACCCACAACCTGGGCATGTACCCTGACCAGGAATCGAATCAGCAACCTCTTGGGTGGAGGCTCAACCACTGAGCCACACCGGCCGGGCCCATGGCTCTTAAACCTTAATGTGTATCAGAATCACCTAGAGAGTTTGTTGAAACAAGAATATTGTTAGGTCTCACCCCAGAGTTTCTCATTCAATAGATCTGGGGTAGGTCCAAGATTTTGCAGGGTGGAGGGGAGTCAATGGGTAAAAAGGGGGGACACCTGTAATACTTTCAACAATAAAGATAAATTTTTTTTTATTATAGGGTTTTTACCTAACATTGGATTTAAAAAAAAAAGATATTAATATTGTTAGTTTCCTTTGCTTTTATAGGGTATTGTCTCTGCACCTGTATCTTTAAAATACTGTCACTGAAAGACAGTATCTCATAGGTCCTTGACTAAATTTTCTTGTAGTACCAAAATGCCAAAATTTTTTAAATATAAGGTACACCAGACCCTCGTGAGAGGCCTTTTTCACTGAACAGAAACAGAAAACCAAGAATACTTTTCATATACTGGCCAGAAAACTGTCAAGTATTTTACGGCAGCACTAATGAACTCATTTCTGATCTAGTAACATACAGGGTGGGACAACATTAGGTTTACAGTTTTAAGTGCACCAAACTTACTGGTATATTTACTTATTATTGTATTATTTTCTACACAAACAACTGTTACACCTACTTTTGCCCCACCCTGTATTTGAATGGTTGATTGGATTTGACTTTACAAGTGCGAGAACTCTTGTGCCTTTTTCAAGTAAGCAGTGTAGTGTCACAAAACATCATCCTATTTGTTCAGGCCCTAAAGTCACCTGATCCACTCTTTCACCGCAGAAGTGAAGTGAAGCCCAGATTTAAAAAGCTCAAATCACCAAGAGGCAGAACTACCACCCAGGTTAGAAGCAGATCGAAATACTGCTTCAACCTGGGGAGCGACAACCTTCCAGGCTGATAAAACGAAGCAGACGAAGTGAAAAGGAGCTCTTGGACAGTGGAACCGTCCTCGTCCCTCCTCCCCTCTCCCAGTATAACACCAAAGTCCAAGCGGAGTTATATCTCGAGTCCAGCTCTTTCAATTGCTTATATGGGTGGCCCTAAAAAGGGCCTTTGAGACTGCTGCACACTTAAGCATCCAGCGACCTAACCTCCGAAGCCGTACAGGGTGCGCCCCTGCCGCTTCAGGGCGTACACCACGTCCATGGCAGTGACCGTCTTGCGCTTGGCGTGCTCGGTGTAGGTGACTGCGTCGCGGATGACGTTCTCCAAGAACACCTTCAGCACTCCTCGAGTCTCCTCGTAAATGAGGCCCGAGATGCGCTTGACTCCGCCACGCCGCGCAAGACGTCGGATGGCGGGCTTGGTGATGCCCTGGATGTTGTCTCTCAGCACCTTGCGATGGCGCTTGGCACCACCTTTGCCTAGGCCTTTGCCGCCCTTGCCTCTCCCAGACATGGTTGCTAATGTCGTCTGAACCCACAAGCTCCAGTGCTGGCGAGGCCCGCGAGGCCCCAGATATACCAGAAAAGCGGACCGGATTGAAAGCAGCGAGCGCGCGGGCGGGAAGCGGCCGAAATTGTCCCCGCCCCTGCACCGTCTCTCATTTCCTTTCCCACGTGTCCTCTCCCTTCTTCTCCACCCTCCACGCCGCCCTCTGGCGGGCCCTGTGTGCCACGGTCCCGGGAGAATTCAGATCCCGAAGCCGGGCTTCCGGATTCCACAGCTGTTTTCCTCTGGTTCTCGCCCTCTGCGCGCTCCCCCGAGGCATTCCACTTAGGCCGACGGGAAAGGTCTTTCTGGGGGAGGAGACCAGGAGAAGAGCAAATGGAGTCCAGAGGCAGAGCGGAGGCGAGGGCCCCAGCGCCGAGTCTAGTCCCAACAAGAGGATCCCAGGCTCCAAACTGGTTACAGAAAAGGGCTATCACTACTTCTGAACATTAGACCAACAGACTGGCAGGGCGATCTCCAGAGCTGCACTTGGAATATGGGGAAGAGAAGGAGGAGGAGGGCGCCATAATGCCCGAATGTAGTCTTTATTTTGGTGGTACGAGCCCCGGAATTTCACCTCACCCAGGAGAAATGAGATCTTAGGGAAATTGTTCTCACTATGTCGCCAAACCTTCTCACAGATATCAATGAGTCCAGTGAACTGTCATCCAAAGCTCTGCTGAAAGAAGTAACATATACAGAAAGAAGACTGGATATTCTGTAACTGTTTCTACATCCTCAAAAATCGACACTTGTTTTCAGCCCGGATTCAGTTCCCAAATTGTGTACCCACTGAGGCCCCACACAGAGCTACAGAGCTTGCTGACTTGGGTTTCAAAAGATGACATCTGCTCCATATTGAGTCATTTAAAGAAACTGCCCTGTGAAATTGATTGGTGTTCTTACCCTATGGGTAGCATTTTCACTGCTTTACCCAGGCCTTTTCAGGCCATCCCGTGAGATGTGGTTTCTCCATCAGAAAGAATTAAGGTTTTTCTGAGAAATGTTTATCTTTAAAAAATCTTATGTGGCTTCTTTCATCTCTCCTTTGGCTCTACCTTCTGTATGCTAATGAATTCCAAATCTGTATCTTTATCCAGATTTCTAGGCTTCAGACACGTAGATCCATCCTCCTGCTTGTTCTTTAGCCTTTTTAAATTCAAAACAAAATCTCCAAAAAAATAAATATATTTAAACTGAAAATCACTAAATTGCAACTCACAGGAGCTGAGAGGATTCACTTCCCCAACCCCCACCCCCTTTCTCTGTCCACTGAATGGTGCCACCATGCATCACATGTCTAAAACAACACCCTGGAATTCACAGTAGATCCTGAAGGGTAGGGGACTATGCCACGGCAAAATATGACTAGGAGTTCAGGACATGCCATACCAAAATGATGCTTTGGTATGTTGATTATTTTGAGCCATAGGTACTTGAAAAACAGCAAAGGCAGGGACAGACTTTCTTTGAATTCCCCCTATCTGCCTAAAGACAGATCACCCAAAAAGAACCCAATTGTCTGGGCTTAAGAATTAAACTGACATAAGACTGATCAAAAAGGAACAAATTTTAATATTTATAGGTGTATACTGTCGCAATCAGAAGAAAATGAAGAACTGAAGAGCCTGTTAGGCCCCAAAATTTATACATATTTTAAAAAACAGAACAGTAAATTCTGAGGCTTGGGCTGGGGACAGTAAATTGTGGGACAATGACTAGGATATATATGGGGGAAAGTCATAGAAGATACAGGTTATTTCAGTAGGTTGGTTTCTACAGATTCATTTTGATCTCAATTCCCTGTCCCTGTTGTAAAGAATGTTCTCTTCCTGGTACTGGGAGGGTACTTTTTACATGGGAAATTTTATGAGCTATTTTTAGGTAAAAGGGGTAGGTCAGAGAGCCCTTCCTTTGTATGCCATTTCTCAAGTGCCTTCAGCTCAAAATCAATATACTACCAAAGTGGCATGTTTCGGGGTGGCATGTTCTGCACCCCCTCAAACACTGAGCTGCTGTAGGGGAGGCAAAATTTTACTTGTACTCTCTTAAGGTTTTTGGCTAGGCCTGAGAATTAAATTGACATGAAACAGATTAACAGGAGGAAGCATACACATTTATTCACTGTAAGTTTTACTTGCCATGGGAACCCTCATAAAGAAATGAAAGATCAAAGAAGCAGTTAGAGTTGAACACTTACTTACTGAATTGGACAAAGAGTAGTAAATTGGGAAAATGTAACACGACAGAAGGGCATGGGGTAGGGCATTAATGGTGGAAAAGTGATCAGGAAGATATAAAGGTTTGTTTAACAACGTTTGTTTGTACAGATTTCTCTCGGCTTTGACTCCCCATCCTTGTTGATAAGAATGTTATTTTCCTCATATGGAAGGTTAGACTGCCCCCTTGCACCTGCTGTTTTTCAAGTGCCTTTAGCTCAAAATAATGCTTATGCCAAAATGGCATATTTTAGGTGTGGCATATTCTGCCACTGATGGGGTTCAGGACATGCTACCTCCAAACACAGCACCTTAGCATATTAAGTATTTTAAGCTGAAGTGGCCTTCCCCTAGAACTTCTCCCCTGAAACAGGTCATAAAACCCTCTTGTGAGAGGTGTCCTCTCCATATCCAGAGGAAAGGAGCATTCCTATCTTTAAAGGCAAAGGAACACGCAGAGCAGAAGAATCCTAACAAACAGGCCTTGCTGTTTCCCCCCAGGTTACTATACTTACCTCATGCTCCTTAACTTGTCCTACTTCTACACGACTGCATAAACCTAGCATAAAAATACTCAGGTATAACTGTTTCTTCAGATCTTTATCTCTCTCTCTTTTTCTGAAATCAATTAAAAAAAAAAAAAGAGGAAGGGAGAGGGAGAGAGAGATGGAAAAATCAATGATGAGGAATACATTGATTGTCTGCCTCCTGCACATCCCCTACTGGGGATCGAGCGGGGAATCGAACTGGGAACCTCCTGGTGCATAGGTTGATGCTCAACCCCTGAGCCACACCAACCCAGCCAGATCCTCATTTCTTTATTAAGTTGTTTGTGTCACGTAAAACTTGTTAAATAAATTTGTGTGTTTTTCTTCTTTTAATCTGTCTTTGTCGATTTAATTTTCAGATCCAGCCAGGGACCCTCAGAGGGTGAAGGAAAAATTTTTTCCTCCTTTATACCACCCTTCACTGTACAGTACAGGCAGTAGTGTTAAGGACAGGTAGAAAAGGGTGAGTTTTTATCCAATGAGCAACATGTTAAAGAATGAGTTTATCTCAGAATAAGGAAGGAAGTTCAAAATCCTATGGCTTCTCAGTTTGGTACAGGGCTGCAGGCCTCTCAAGATGAAAGGGAATCAGGCATATGGTCTCATCTTGGTGGTACCTGAAACCCTGGGGATACTTGAGTCAAAAATTAAACACAAACTGTCTTCCCAGAACACATATTTTAATTTAGTCCATTACTTTTGTATAAAAAAACATGGTGAGCCTAATAATTCACTTTTTTTTTTTTTTAATCGTCACCCGAGGGTGTTTCAATTGATTTTAGAGAGAGAAAGGAAGGGTGAGGGATAGAGAGAGAGAGAGATCAATGTGAAAGAGAAATACCAATTGGTTGCCTCCCGCAAGAAGCTCCAACCAACAGAACCTCTGGCCAGGGCATTAATTCGCTTCTTTTTCTTTAAATCCTCACCCGAGGATATTTTTTCTATTGATTTTTAGAGAGAGTGGAAGGAAGGTAAGGAGGGGGAGAAAGAGAGAAACATCATGTGAAAGAGGCACATCAATTGGTTGCCTCCTGTAAGCACACTAAAGGGGCTGGGGATGAACCTGCAACCCAGGTAAGGTGCCCTTGATGGGGAATCAAACTCATGACACTTCGGTGCACAGACCAACGCTCTAATCATTGAGCTACACCAGCCAGGGCATACAATTTTTTTTTTTTTTAAGCCAGCGGAAGACTCTTGGACTTTTCTTATTTTCTATGTTATAAATCCCATGATAGTGGGGTTCTATATGAATATACAGCTTGAGGATCTTTCTTATATAAAGAAAGTGCATACATTAAAAATAAATTAATTAATTTAAAAAATTAAAAAACCCAGAAAACGTTGCAAAGAAATGTGACATTTGGGTGAGCTGCTTTGGGCTGTCATTCAAACACCATAGATAGTTTCTTCTAATTGGAATAGTTCAATGCAAAAGTTTAAGAAATATTGAGTGATTTAATTACATGATTGGCAAATTCTTCAGTGTTTTAAAATGTAACTCAAGTCTGATAAAACTGGAAATCCATTATTATTTTATGTTTTTGCTTTAGAATATTATGCAGGCCTGGTTACTTATCTGAGACAAGCCATAATTTCTCTGAGACTCAGTTTCTTTATCTGTAACATGAAGAAAATAACATCTATTTCACAGAGTTGTGATTAAATGAGATGGTGTATATAGAAGAATTTTAAAACACTGAATAGTGCTCTATGTATATTATTACAAACCACCATAGGAAGGAGTAACAGCTATTCACATCAGTTACACTTTTGCATGACATTTAGATTTTTTCCCCTAGAGCAGGAGATTGCTGTTGCCCAAGGAGACAGTTGAAGATATAAACAAATTTCTATGTAGTGCTTAATGTTCAGGAAATCCCCTCAAAATCACTTATTTTATTATGACTTCAGCAAGAAGATGATCATTCATATTGACATCGAGGTAAGTTTTAAGTTTCTTTGGCCTGCTTTTGTTCTAAGGTTTGAGTTTTTTATAAGGTTTGGATTCAATGCTCTTTCAATAAAATAAGCAGCTGTTTCAAAGTTTTATATTTATTACAACTGTAAGCATTAGTAACCTTACATAAATGCTGTTTTATGACATGCAATTTTCTGAGCAATACTTCAAAGCATTATGAAACAACTAAAAGGTAAAGAATCTTCAATTTCCTTATAGAGAAAAAATATGAGACTTTTAAGCATTAGAAAATACTTTATTGAAGGATATATGCTAGCAACTCAGCAATCAACGAGTAATTTATTTGCTTTGAATCTTAATTTTTAGTCTGACTGAAAAGTAAGGACTGTTTAGAAACTATTCACCATCCTAAAGGAGAAATTAATATTTCCGGTCTTCCTTGACTTAGAAGCGGTTCGTCTATAGGACCTAATTAGCCTTTAATGGATTGAGGAGGAGGGAACCGCATTCCTGGGAGAAAAGGCTACAGAAAGGCAGAAAACTACTCTGCAAGTTCGGACAGGCCAGCACAGGGCTTGAACTGGATTTCGAAGTCAGGTAAACGTAAATTCAACTTTTGGTTCCTTCAACTTGCCTATTGATTTGCTGAACTAAAGCGCGCTTAGCACAGTGTCAGGAGGTAAATAAACATTAACTATGGGAAAGGAGTTACAGTAACTCCTGACTGGAAATATAGGTTGAAACCTAGCTCATGGAAGGGCAAGCTTGTATTTCTGAAGAACCTGTTACAATATATCCCAAGCGTGCAAAAACACTTTGCAAAGTGCTCTTACAAAAATTACACCGATTTAAAGGGAAGATCTTTAAATAATAATAATAATCTGTGATCGATAAGACTAGAAAAGTACGAGAGGGGGATTAATAAAGAAAGAGAAAATCAGTGTAACAATCTTCAATCCCAGTAATAGGATTGGATTCTAGCCAATACGATCACAATTCTGGAAATTCCTAGTAGCTTTTTGGTCCAATCAAAGAGAGGCTATGTCTATAAATAAGCCTGGTTAGCGCTTCCTTAATAGACTGACGTTACCATGGCACGTACTAAGCAGACTGCCCGCAAGTCCACCGGTGGCAAGGCTCCGCGGAAGCAGCTGGCCACCAAAGCGGCCCGCAAGAGCGCGCCGGCCACGGGCGGCGTGAAGAAGCCGCACCGCTACCGCCCGGGCACAGTGGCGCTGCGCGAGATCCGGCGCTACCAGAAGTCCACCGAGCTGCTGATCCGCAAGCTGCCCTTCCAGCGGCTCGTGCGCGAGATCGCGCAGGACTTCAAGACCGACTTGCGCTTTCAGAGCTCGGCCGTGATGGCGCTGCAGGAAGCGAGCGAGGCTTACTTGGTGGGGCTGTTCGAAGACACCAACCTGTGCGCCATTCACGCCAAGCGCGTGACCATCATGCCCAAGGACATCCAGCTGGCCCGCCGCATCCGGGGGGAACGGGCTTAAAGCAGATAGCTTTAAGGAGACAATCCAAAGGCTCTTTTCAGAGCCACCCACGTTTTCTTGAAAAGCAGTTGTACCGCCTTTTCAGTAGTGACATCTCGTATCATACCACTGGTGTGGGGAACAGAGCACATTTATCAGTCAATATCCTGATTTCACTTTTGGGTTAGCTGACTGGAACTTGGCAAAACAGCTGAGGCAAGGTCTGCATTGTTTTGGGCCACGCCTGTTTTTACATGCTGGCTTGATTTCAAGTCCGGAACCACCAGCCCTTACTATTTAGGGGAGATTTTGCAAGAGGGTGGGATCTGCCCCTTCAGCTGTTCGCAGCCTTTTCAAAGATCTTACAAAAATGTTAGCACACTTCTGAGTACAGAAACTGGCACTTTTTGAAGGTCGTTAGCAATTCCGGATGCTAGTCTGAGTAAGCCCACTGGTTACTGGAACCATGCCAGGATTTTAACTGGTAAAAGGAATGGGGGTAAGGGACATTGTACTGAGTCCTGAGATGTGTGAGATCCCGAGGACAGGAACGGGAGTAGAGGCAAGTTTCAAGTTTCTTTTAAAAATTATGAAACCTTTTCCTGGTTTATGCTTAAGAACTACATAAATTACATTTCTAACTTAGTATTTTAACTGAATAATACAGGTGGCGTAAACCGGAATGGGGAATAATGCCTGGAGGTTTTGTTTTTTAGAATGTGAGCTGAAGTACTGTTCGAAAAATCAAAACGAGCTTCCACAAGGCACAGAGCAAAACCATGCAAAAATAAGAGAAGGTTAACTTGTACAAGCTGGCGCTGCAAATCTCTCCCATAAATAAGGGCATTAAAGTAAAGGCAACTAACAGCAATAAAGACCCAAAAGCAGAAACTATCACGACATAATTTACTGGTTAGTGTGAAATGGAACATTTTGATTGGCTGACAGGACTTTTGTTCTAATGACCACTGAGGGAGGGTGAGCAGTATCTTATTTACATAGGCTCCACCTTTATGACGCCACTGTTGGAAGTCAACCAATGAAAACTCAGTATCATTCGAGTCTTCATTTGCATATAGGCTCTATAAGTAGCGCACAGCCAACTCGGTTATCTTCGCGATTCAATTCGTGAGTGCTGTTTCTTCTTGTGAAGATGCCGGACCCAGCGAAATCTGCTCCTGCTCCTAAGAAGGGCTCCAAGAAAGCTGTTACGAAAGTGCAGAAGAAAGATGGGAAGAAGCGCAAGCGTAGCCGCAAGGAGAGCTATTCTGTCTACGTGTATAAAGTACTGAAACAAGTTCACCCGGACACCGGCATCTCGTCGAAGGCTATGGGCATCATGAACTCCTTCGTCAACGACATCTTTGAGCGCATCGCGGGCGAGGCCTCCCGCCTGGCGCATTACAACAAGCGGTCGACCATCACCTCCCGGGAGATTCAGACAGCCGTGCGCCTGCTGCTACCTGGCGAACTGGCCAAGCACGCCGTGTCCGAGGGCACCAAGGCGGTCACCAAGTACACCAGCTCGAAGTAAGAGTGCGCAAGAAACGTGCTAAAACAGCTCCTTTACCCCAAAGGCTCTTTTCAGAGCCACTTCATTTATTGCAAAAGCGGCTGTAAACACTTGTTGCGAGGTTGGTAAGCTTTTGGGGGGGGCAGGCGGGGTCATGGTCACGAGTACATTCGGGCCGAGAGCTAGGTTGGGATCATGATGATTACCCTGCTCATTAAAATTCTGAGGTTCAGTCGTCTAATAGCACGACTCTCAGTAGTAACAAGTGGATTAGTTCTCGATGGCCCCTACTTTAAGGTCCACAATGGAAGCCTAAGTACACGAGACGCGGAATGTAGGCTTGATACCATTTAGTGAGATTCTTGGATGGGGAGGGCTCCCTGGGCCCCTAAATGTTTTTTAAATAAATGCTAGGGAGCTCATTTTCCTAAGGTGTAACTGATAGTAAGGTTCCACTTAGCACTGTTTGCATTAGCTTTTAATAGTCTTTAACCAATTTCATCCAATAAAGCCACATGCTTTAGTTTATTGGCCTGCATAGAAGGTACAGACCTGTTTACTACTACCCTGTCCTGTCCGTTAACTCAACCAGACATTTTGTTCCTCACTCCATGGGATATTTGGCAATAGCCAGAGATAGTCTTGTCAGCACTTTGGGAGAGAGATAGTAGGTAGAGGCCAGGGGTGCTGCTAAACATCCTATAATTAATAGGACGGCTGTAACCGAGAGTCATCTGGTCCATAATGTTGCCTCCCTTGCATAGTGTGAGAAACCAGGACCAAGCTGCTTTCAAAATTTATTTAGTTCTCATTTCGATCAAACCTTCCCTCAGTCCTACCCAGCCAACGTTATTGCTCTTGGTGAAAGCTGAGCAGTACAGACATCTCCACAAGAAAATTATCTCCAGGGCAAGGATCTTGTCTTGGTTCTGCAACAAACTTTCCTGGTTATAAGAACCACCGTGGTACTTAGGAAACATTTCCAGGTGACTTGCCTGAAGTTTCCTGATGAGGTGGGACTGAGGAGGTGGTTTTTAGTGTTCCCAGGTGTTTATTTTTCTTAATAGGTTTTGAGGACATGATGTACAAAAATCCACAGTTAACGTGTAGGGTGAATTTTAAAGGATCTCTCTGTTCAAAATTTGCATAACTCAAGATTAATGACAAAGGCTGGTGGATGTTTTACCAAATAAAATATACCCTTGAGGCAAAAGGAAAATCTTGCTTTCCAATTCCCTTGAGTCAGGCTTTGAAATTAAGCCATTCTTGATAATGGCTTTACATAATTTTGTGCTTAAAATAAAATTTTATCAATTTATAACTTACGAATTCAAATTTACATCTAGGTAAAAGTTGTATAAATTGGGCCATAATATGATTTTTCTCTTTCACTGGTAAATTAGGATACTCTGAGTCATCTTTCCCTGGCGACTACCAGACAAGAGGCCAAGGCAAGATGACTAAACTGAGAATCTAAAATATCCTGTGAAGGAAATGAAAAATCATATACAGTACATTTCATGATAGGAAAATTTACTCAATAAGTAAGAAGGCTAAGGTGGTCCATCTTCTACCCAGTCAAGCTATCAGAGAATGTGTCTGGTCTCCTCACCTCGGATCCTGAAGTTCAGGGGCTCTGCTGTCTTCTTGAGGACCAGGAACAATGTTCCTTATGGTCTATTTGAAGTTTTACATCATTGTCAATTTGCTCACCCAATCAACAGCTATCATTAATTATCCATTAGGATTAAACCCCAATTCCTCATCCTGAAACTAAAGGCCTTCTACCATCTGGCCAACACTTACCTTCTTCAGTTACTCATTTTCACCAGTCCTCCAGTTGATACATCTTAAATTTCTCTTCCTTTGTGTTTTGTTATATCATTCTTCTGTTATAGTACTCAGTTGTTCGCTAGACTATTCAAACCCTATCAACCTTCTAGTTCTTTAAAATCTTGCTGAAATTGCACTCTGGCCCTGGCCAGGTGGCTCAGTTGGTTGGAATGTGGTCCCATACACCAAAAGGTTGCAGGTTCCATCCCGGGTAGGGGCGCATACGGGATATGAAAGCATATCCTCAGGTGAGGATTTAAAAAAAAAAAAAAAAACTCACTCTGTAAAGCCTTCCCATTCCATTCTAGTTCACAGGAAAGTCTTTCTCCTTTCCCCTTAAGGTTTTGTTCCTTACACAATGAATTCATAACTGTAGCTTTGTGAACTGTGCAGCCTGTTCCTTCTTTCTCATTGTTTTAACATTTTGTGGTGTGACTTTTTGTACTTGGGATCTTCCACAGACTATCCCAGTGCCTATTGGGCATTGTCTCCATAGGTTGGATTCCCAGTCAGGGCACATGCCCGGGTTTCAGGTTCAGTCCCCAGTTGGGGCATGTGTAGAAGGCAGCCGATTGATGTTTTGCTCTCACATCAATGTTTCTCTCTCTCTCCCTCTCCCTTCCTCTCTCTCTAAAAATCAATTTAAAAAAAATGTTTAAGTGGTGGTGGTGGGGGGGGGGGGGGATAAAATAAAATAGCTTCTCAGTGAAAGTTGGTTGACTGATTGCCCAGACCATAGAACACTAACAAATTGATCTGAGGATGGTAGGTTCAAGTATGCCAATAAGTTTTCTACACTGTTCCTTAATTTTTTCTTGCTCCTTTAACCTGGAACACTTTAAGTCCCTTTAAAAATTGACCCAATTACATAAAACTGTTAGAGATTTTAAAATCCTGAGAGGGGGAGTATGTACGGCACTTGTCAGCTTCCCTTCAGCCAATGTATCTTTGTGGCCAAAATAATGAGATTAGAATGGAGCTTTTTCAACCTAGTTTGAGGAGCTGCTTTTCCAGTGTTGTAAACAAGGATAAAGAGGGAGGTGCGTTAGCAAAAAACGTGGATAGCATTAAGATAAAATAAAGAACTTTAAAATATGTTTTTATTGATTTTTTTTTTTTTTTTTAGAGAGAGAGAGGAAAGGAGAGAGATAGAAACCTCGATGTGAGAGAGAAACATTGATCAGCTGCCTCCTGCACACCCCCCACCAGGGATCGAGCCCACAACCCAGGGTATGTACCCTGACTGGGAATCGAACACGGTCCACGGGACAGTGCTCAATCCACTGAGCCACACCGGCTGGGCTAAGATAAAGAGCTTTAAATATCAGATCCACAAAGCAAGTGTTGCAAATGTAGAAATGGGTTTGGCCTAGGTCAGGTTATATGTCGTCTAAATTGGTCAAACCATCTTTTCAAGGGTTGGTGAATGGATTGTGGTATGTATAGAAACCTATAAACATGACAAGTTTAATCTTCTGTGATGACTTTTAGATACATATTTCATTTTTAAATTGGGTGCATTTCCTAAAAGTGATACAAAAGTTGCCCTGGCCAATTTGGATCAGTGGTTAGAACGTCGGCCCATGGTCATGGGTTTGATTCCTGGTCAACGGCATTTACCTGGGTTGCAGGTTCAATCCCCGGCCCTGGTTGGATTGCATGGGAGGCAACCAGTTGATGTGTCTCTCTCACATCGATGTTTCTCTCTCTCTTTCTCCCTCCCTTTCTCTACCTAAGAAGCAATAGAAAAATATTCTTGGATGAGGGGAAAAAAAAGTTTTTATGAAAGGTAAATGAGTAAATACATATAAAAATGTTTAGACTACTACTTGACACTTAATAAGCATTTCAAATGTTAGTTGATGTTAATAGTAGGGAAGTCCTGTTGAATGTTATGCAAGTTTTTCATCTCTAATGTACCAGTGAAAATATTTACTAATTCAAGATAGTGTACCAAACACATGTTGCATTTCCCTTATCTTCCCCCGCTAATTCCTAAAAATAATAGAAAATTGACCCCAAAAAAAGATGGCAGATGGGATAAAAGTTCAACAATTAACTAAAGATCTTAGAAATTTAAAAATTGGTTATTGACACAAAAATTCAACAATAGGACTGAATCCAGAATAGAATAGGTATAGCTGGAAAGAAATGCAGGAGCTGAAAGATGAAGTCCAGAAATCTTCCCCCCATGCCATAGAATAAGATGCAAAGATGGAAAATAAGAAAAAAAGTTAAATTGATAGATTCAGATGTTCCAAAATTCATCCAATAAGAGTTTGAGAAGGAGAGAATAGAAATAATGTAAGAAATAAAATACAGGTCTACCAAATACAGTTTAAATGAGAGTTATTTAAATTATAATCTTTGTGAATGGTGTCCTGTGCAGCTGTGCAGTGCACAAACTAAGTGGCCATACATGGTGGTCCTGGAGAATTTTTTTTAAAAGCATGCTCTGGCCAGTTTGGCTCAGTGGTTAGAGCGTCGGCCCGCGGACCAGAGAGTCTGGGGTTCGGTTCCCGCTAAGGGCACGTACCTCCATTGCAGTTTGTCCCCGGCCCCGGTTGGGGTTGTGTGGGTGGCAACCACTCAATGTGTCTCTCATGTCAGTGTTTCTCTCTCTCTCTTCCTCCCTCTCTCCCTCCTGCTCTATCTGAAGATAAATGCAAAAGTGTCCTCGGGTGAGGATAAAAAAAAAAAGACAGACCTCAAAAAAATTTTAAAAATAAAAGATTATTTCACAGAATGGTATACATACACACACATTTACATACCTCCTCAGACTGCAAGGTCCCATTAAATGCTGAGCATATAAACATTATTTAAAACAACTTTCACCTAGAGACATAATGCTAAATTTCAGAACACAAGAGTTAAGGAGAAAACACCCAGAGAAAATTCTTACAAAGAAATAGGAGTCAGCCCTGGCAGGTTTGGCTCAGCAGTTAGAGCGTCGGCCTGTGGACCAGAGAGTCCTGGGTTCAGTTCCTGCTAAGGGCACATACTTCAGTTGTGGTTCATCCCTAGCCCCGGTTGGGGTCGTGTGGGTGGCAACCAGTCAATGTGTCTCTCTCGAATCAATGTTTCTCTCTCTCTCTCTTCCTCCCTCTCTCCCTCCCACTCTATCTGAAGATAAATGCAAAAATGTCCTCAGGTGAGGATTTAAAAAAAAAGAAGTAGGAATCAAATTTATGTCAGACTTCTCTTTGGGAAACTGTATATAATGAAAAAATATTTTTTTTAAATCTAGGAAAAATAACTTTGAAACTAAATTTCTATAACCAATCAAACTATCATGTAAGTGTGGGTAACATTTAAGACCCTTCGGAAAGAATTTCTGGGGTTATATTCCAGCAAGAATAAGAAAAGATTCTAAGAGGAAGATGTGGGATACCAGAAGCAAAGGTGGCCATGTATCTAGTAAAACATTGCCTAAATCTAAGTAAGTTTAGATTCTAAAAAAAAATTATTTGTCGTAGACTAAATTGGTCTTTATTCATCTAGCTCATTTTTTTTTAATTTGTTTTGATTTTTTTTTAGAGAGATAGAAACATTGATGTGAGAGAGAAACATTGATCGGCTGCCTCCTGCATGCTCCCTACTGGGGATCAAGCCTGAAACTCGGGCATGTGCCCTGACTGGGAATCGAACTGGGGCCTCTCAGTCCATGGGATGATGCTCAGTCCACTGAGTCACACCAGCTGGCTCATCTAGCTAATTTTATAATGGAGTAACTTTATTGAGAAATTAGAAACCAGGTGGTAGGAGATGAAATAAATGAATCAGAAAAGGTCCAACTAACAAAGATAATCCAAATTACCTGTAATACAAATTTTAAAAGAAATGTGCTATAAATGATAAATATAAAGTGCTGTGAAGTTAGATACAAGTGACATTGTGATATCAGGGCCATACAAGAAGCATTAATTTATTGAATCCATCATGTTTGCAGTGAAATTTCCCTTATTAATATAAGAATTTGGGTTGGTTTGTGAAGATGGCAGCCTAGGTAAATGCAGTACTGGCCTCCTCCCAAACCACATCAAAATTACAACTAGCCCTGCCGGTGTGGCTCAGTGGTTGAGCATCGACCCATGCACCAAGAGGTCACTGGTTCGATTCCCAGTCAGGGCACATGCCCAGGTTGTGGGCCAAATCCCCAGTGGGGGAATAATTTACAGGGAATCAATAGTAGAGTAGGTGAAGCTAAAATCAATAAAGAAAAAAAATATATTAAAAAATTACAATTAAACTACAGAACAACCATCATTCAGAACCACATGAAATCGAGCTGAATGGAAGTCCTACAACTACGAAATTAAAGAAGCCACATCAAGACTGGAAGGAGGGGCAGAGGTGCAGAAGGGCTGATCTCACACCCATGTGTGGTGGATAAAAACCAGGAGGGACACCTCAGTTGTGAAGGTATTCCCCAAGGAGCAAGGGGTCCCAGTCCTGCACCAAGGCCCCCAGCTCAGGGTTCTAGTGCCAGGAAGAGAAGTCCCCATAACTTCTGGCTGTAAAACCAGCGGGAATTGAGGCTGAGGCAGTCTGAGGCTGCTAGAGTCCCAGATAGTTCCTCTTAAAGGGCCTGAGCACGGACTGACTTGGACTCGCTCTCTCTGGGTTCCAGCGTGCGGGAGGCAGCTTGAAAGGCACCAGAGACATATGGTGAACAACTGAGTTGTTTGGAATCAGGGCCAGAGCTGGAGAGGCAGCTTTCTCCTGGACAGATGTGCTGGCAGAGACTGTTGTTCCTTTAGTGAGCCCTTCCCCCACAGGGCTGGCAGAAGGACACCATAGAAGGGGGATATTTCAAATTCCCCAAAGCAGCAACCCAGTAAGGAGTGATCATAAATTGTTGCACGGGCCCTGGCTGGTTTGGCTCAGCGGTTAGAGCGTCGGTCTGTGGACCAGAGAGTCCCGGGTTCGGTTCCCACTAAGGGCATGTACCTCAGTTGCGGTTAGTCCCCGGTCCTGGTTGGGGTTGTGCAGGTGGCAACCAGTCGATGTGTCTCTCTCACATTGATGTTTCTCTCTCTCTTCCTCCCTCTCTCCCTCCCACTCTATCTGAAGATAAATGCAAAAGTGTCCTTGGGTGAGGATTATTAATAAATAAATTGTTGCACGTAACTTAGACACACATATATACATACTCACATGAATGTGCATACAAAGATTTTTAATAAATCAACAGTCATAGTGGTGATTATGTTAACAGAGACACACCTTTCTCAGGGACTGTCAGATCAAGTCGACTAAAACTTGTTGAGGACACAGAGGATTTGAAGAACTTGGTTAACAAGATTAATCATAACTATATTTAAAATAGAAAAGGTACATTATTTTGAAATTCACATGGAATACTGGTGGAAACTGACCATGTGTGAAGTGACAAATGAAAGTTCAATGAGCTGAAACCATGCAAGACATATTTACTAATCATAATGCAATGAAACAACTGAAAGTGTTCTCCTTGATCACTACTATTAGGGAAAAGCGTATGGCTTAAAGAGGATATCAAAACAAAATTAAATACATTTTAGAAATAGAGTATTATATATTAAAACTTATATGAAGAGATCTGAGGAAAATCATAGCTTTAAAATGTACTTATGAGAAAATAGAACTATTAAAAATAATGAATTAAGCTTTTAACTTAAAAGCTAATAAAGGAACAACAAAACCTGAGGAAAGTAGAAAAAATAAATTAGGAAAGAAGCAGAAATCAATGGAATAGAGCCTACTTTCCCACTCCCTAAAACAGAATTAAGCAATTAAACCAAAATCTGGTTCTTTAAAAGGAAATTAAGCCCTACTGGTGTGGCTCAGTGGATTGAGTGTTGACCCATGCACCAAGAAGTCACTGGTTTGATTCCCAGTCAGGGCACGTTTGTCATTGATGTTCTTGTCTCTCCCTTTCCCTTCCTCTCTCTCTAAAAAAAATCAATAAAATCATATTTTTTAAAAAATTTTTTAAAGAAAAAGGGTTAATGCTTTGGTAAATTTAGTACTGAAAGAGAAACATTACACAAATAAAATCAGCAACATTAGATATAGAATATATTGAAGTTGGTATGTATGTTTTGATATATTTGCAAATATAGACAAAATATTTAATTTTAAATGATCAAATCTGCCTTAAGAAAAGTAGACTATCTGAATAAAATATAGCTATAGGAGAAACTGAAAAGATAGGCAAATATCTACCCTTAAGCCTGGCTGAGTGGCTCAGTTGGTTGGAGCACCCTCCCGAGCACCAACAGGTTGCTGGTTTGATTCCTGGTCAGGGCACATACCTGGGCTGCACATTTGATCTCCAGTTGGGGTGCCTATGGAAGGCAACCAGTGTTTCTCTCTCACATTGATCTTTCTTTTCTTCTCTCTCTCTCTCTCTCTCTCTCTCTCTCTCTCTCTCTCTCTCTCTATCTTTATCTCTCTCTCTCTCTTTCTCTCTCTTCTCTCCCTCTCTCTCTCTCTTCTTTCAGAATGCTCTTGGGTGAGGATTAAAAAAAATTTTTTTTGAAGCACCAGGCTCAGTTTTACCAAACCTTGAGGGGAGAGACAATGTTTATATTACATATATTGATCAAGATAATGATAAAAGATAGTAGGGTCACAATATACAAACCTGTTGTAAATGCCTGTTTCTTCTCTTCAAGGCTTTATTCTGCCCTTCCAGAAGTGGGCCTCAAAGTCACAGTCACACTCCATAGGATTACTGTTTCACTGAGGACCATGTCAATGCTTCCTCAAAATTCAATTATCTTCTTCAAGAGCACATTTTGGAAATTTATTTCTCCAGAATGTGTAAACCAATTATCTCTAGTGTTTCTTAGAGATTTTTTACCTCCATTATCTCACATAACATGTTTGGGAATCTCTCCTTTTGACATATGCTCCCTCTCCACAATTTCTTTTCTGTCCTCTCTAAGGGTTAAGGAGTAATATGTGTTTAGTGTAATATGGAGATGAAAAGAGAAGACATGAAGATGAGCTTCTTACCCTTTGGGGGTTTTGAGCCCATATTTAGAAACAAAGCAAGAAATGAGGACTAAAGGAAGGCCAGCAAATGATTTTATTGGCTCCCATTTTACTGCTAGTGTGCATTAACAAAGAGGTCTGTACCCAAAAGACAACCTTACAGAGGCCCAGATTTTCAACTTCCAGTATTTTTTTTTTTTTTTTTACATCCTGACAAGCTGAATATACAGTTCTCTTAGGGTCTTTCAGTTTTTATACTATTATAACTATGAGGCTAATAATAATCACTTCTTAAGCTTCTAACAATACCATTTACAATAATTCACAAAAATGAACCTGGAAATCAACAAAAAGATGAGCAAAACTTATAGAAAGAAAATTATAACACCGTCATTAGATAGTAACAATAATAGAAATAAATGGAGTTATATCATGTTCATGAATTAGAAAAGTCAATATTATAATGATGCCCCCTCCCTCCAGATCTACAGACAATGCAATGCCACTCCAAGTCCAACAGTCTCAGGAGAATTTAACATAGCTGATGACTCTTGAGACACTTCTGTTTTTCCTACCTCATCGGCGATTCCTTGCTGCTAACTCTTCTCCATTGCCTTTAAGATTTGGCATGTCCCAGGGTGTCAGTCTTAGCCCTTTTTTCTGTTTTCTATCTGTACTTTGTTTACATTCTCTCTTCTATTTCATCTATTGCTCTGAGTACCACATATACAGGGTGGGGGAAAAGTAGGTTTACAGTTGTTCTTATGGAAAATACAGTAATTAATACATAATAATATAAGAATAAACGGTGTTTCGTGTACTCACAACTGTAAACCTACTTTTGCCCCAGCCTGTGTATGATTCTCACATTTTTATCTCTAGTCCAGGATTCTTCCCACCTGGACTTTTTCACCAGTTAAACGTAAATGTCAAGTAGGAATCTTATATATCCAATACAAAACTTTTGCTTCCTGCTACTCCTCTCTTCCCTGCTCCACCAACTTGCTCTTTTTCAGCTCAGTCAGTGGAATCGGTTTATTGCTCAGGCCCCAAATCTAGGAGTTGATTCCTCTCCTTCCCACACTATCTACATCTGATCAAATCAGCAGCTTTTTTGGTACTTCCTACAAAATACATTCCAAATGTGACCACTTCTCAACACCACCACTACTACCATATTATTCCAAGCTACCATTACCTGTCACCTGGATTCCTGTTTTCCTTGCTTCCACTATTGTCCCCTTACTGCTTCTGGGGGGGTCTGTCTGCAACTAAGCCTGGTGGCCGTCAGGACTGTCAACCCCCTTCCAGCAACTGCTTGGAATCTCAAGGCAGGTCTGGCCATCTTTGGCTCCTGGGCAGAGAAATTTCTTTCTTTCTTTCTTTCTTTTATTGAGGAATGCTTTATAAATAGTAAGATTTACTCTATTTAGATAAAGTTCTACGACTTTTGACAAATGCTTATAATCACATAACCATCAGCGCAATACAGATATAGAAGAGTTCCCTCCCCCCTGCCCCAAAGTCCCCCTATGCCTTGTTGTCAACCCCTGAACCCCCAGCCCCTCACCCCCAGCTCCTGGCAACCTATGGTCTTTTTTCTGTTCTTATAGTTTTTGGACAGAGAAATTTCTAAGTCCAGAAGGCACTGGGGTTTCTCCCAAATGAGTGTGGGAGCCAGGAAAGACCTAGAATGAACCCAACTCTTCCTGTTTACCCCAAACCAGTCGACCCACTTCGGGAATTTCTTCTTGGGCTACGAACCCTCTGAATGTCCTAAATGGGCTTAGACTCTTGTAGAAATGGGTCTGGACTCTTATAGAAGCTCCTGTGGTCCTAGAATGAGTTTTAGGGATCTCCCTAGGGGGCTTACAACATGAGAAACAACCCTCCCCCCCCCAAACACACACACACACACACACACACACACACACACACACACACTGAACCACCCTCCTCACAACCAGCTGCCTGTTCTCCACAACTGTCTACTCTGGAGTGTGGTACTTAGGTCTGGAAGCACTGGGGGTTACAGGGTGGACCCAAGTGCCTTTCAAACGACGCCTCGGTAGGTCCAACAGACCCTCAGTACTGTCCCTGCTAAATCTGAGGGCAAAGAAAACACTCACCTCCCTCCCCCAAACCCAAACCACCCACCTCTCCACTAGTTGCATCAGTCCCCTCCAGGGCTTTGTTCTCAGTCCTGGAAACTTGTCATCCGGGATAGAACAGGCCTTGGACCGCTCAGGGCGAAGGCCCGTGATTCCCCAGTGCATTTCAGAGCAGCCCTCGAAGAGCCTGGAGGCCCCCAGCACACGGGCCTGCTGCTTCTGCCGCCCGGGTCCCTTCCCGGCCCTGGTGGTGGAAGGACCAGCAAGAAGGTGGGCTACAGACTGCACAGCCATCGCGCACTCTCCACCCGCTCTCTCCCTGCGGCCGCCGCCTCGGGCCGCCTCTTTCTTGGGTCACTCCCCAAAGGCCGGGGTCCTCCAGCCCGCGCCCCTCCCGGTCCAGGGACCTCCCGGGCCCGCCTTCCCCGGAGTCCGCGCGGGGCGCTCACCCCGCGCGCGCGGCGTCTCCCAGCAGCCCCTGCGGCGGCCGAGGCTGCAACCCTACAGGCGGCCGCGGGGGGGCGCCGCCGTGGGTCGGTGAGCGGCGGGTCGCCCCTCACGCCCACCCTGGCCTGGGTAGGGGTTTTGCAGCTACCGGGTTCCGGAGGCTGCGGCCATTGCCGTTGGCTTCCGCGATGCTTCCCTCCTGCTGCTGCCGACCCGGCCCACTTGGGAGCCGGCTTCTCACACCTGCTGGCCCCGAGTAAACAAGTACGGCGAGATTTGGGGTGCCGCTCACGAGTTGGGTGCTCTTTTCGGTACCGGGGGGAATCGGACACACACTGCCCCTTGCTTTCCTCTGCCCGCACTGCTGATGCCGCCAACGCAGTCTAAAACTAATTCTTGCCCCTACCCGCTCTGAGGAAACGATTTCTCACGGGGTTTGGGGGGAGGTTGCGGAAAGGGTGCCTGTCAGCTTCGCGCAGCTGGGCGGCGGCCTCCCTGGCGAGCTCAGGTCGCAATGTGCACGCGTGGCCACAAGGTGGCGCCAGTGGCCTTCCACGGGACCCGCTCGGAGCACACCGCCTCCGCGAGTCGGAGCTACCGCCGTGGCCTGTCCATCTCCGAGGCCGGTTCCACCTGGTTCCAGCCACTAGTTAAGCATGAAGCTAAAAAAATGTATTAATGACTTTGTTAAGTAGCTGATTTACAATAAGATCTACTAACACATCCCAGTTAGGAACAGAAAAATGATCGATGAGTGACCGCAAGCAGATCTGCAACCAAGTAAAAATATGAATACAGTATGGATTTACAATATCCCGTACTTTTTTTTTTTTTTTTTTTGGTAAAATTAATGAAGCAATTTCTTCTAAATTATTCGAGAAAATGTAAAACACCAACTTACCTTCAATGTATTCCTTTTACTTGAAGATGATGTACCCTAGCGTATTCAGATATAGCCGGATTCACAGATGAATAGATCAGGTATACAGCAGCGCATGTTTGCTGCCTAGATAAGATAAGGTGCGGTTATCAATATTTCTTCCTTCCACTCTCTTTGCCTTGCTCTCATAGGACTCTCCCTCGGGAGCCAAGCACTTTATGATGAGAGTAAAAAGAAGAGGCAAGGTCTTTAAATGAAAGTTGTAATAAATTCTGCCCTACCTCTACAGTGTATTAAGATTCGGAACATCTCAACATGAGCTAACATATCCATTTCTAACACATAGCTTTGCCCCTAACACCCATGACTGTGAGATAAAGAAAGACACAAAAACTTACCTCTGGTTTATAGTGCCTTTGTGTCTTTTTGGTACACTCAGATTTTTTTTTTTAAGTCTCCAGGGCAATGTATCATGATTTGCAATGGGTGAGAAATATACTTTTCTTTTGTAAACTGGGAGAAGGGTGTGAGAAAGAGTAGGTGGAAATGGAGAAGCAGTTTCAAACATTTGAAGCAGTCATGTTCTTAGGCAGTGCAATATAATGGAAGCATACATAGAGAAGTTGATGATTGGGAATTTGACTCCTTTAGACTATCATTGCCAATGTATCCGTTAAAACATCTTTATATATCCCGATGGGTCCATACACTCCAGGAGGACACCTATATCAATGAGTGAAGCAATCTTTATATAACAATAGGAAATGATGGTAACTGCAGAATAAAATGCTGTATGGTATTTGTTTCACCATTACTGAATAAAATCCTATTGATTAATTTCGTTATTTCTGCAAGTAAAATTAGCAAGCTTCCATTTTACTTCTACTGCTAACTAGTGAAATTCTAAACCCTGACCTTAAATTTCAAGTCTTCAGCATTCATAAATGTACCATCAAATCACGTGAAGATGTTTCCTCTCCCTTACAGCTAGAGGGAGAGAAAACATTATACATCATATATCAGCTCAAAAAATCTGATTTGATAAGCTGTTAAACAAAGAACTTTCACAGGAATATCAAGCTTATTCTCCTGTGTGAAATGGAGCTGTGTGTGTGTGTGTGTGTGTGTGTGTGTGTGTGTGTGTGTGTGTTTTGTTTCCAATTTGTTTTGTTCTCTGTTCAATGTATCCCTAGAAGTGTTATTGACTCCAAAGACTTTATAAATTGTTGCAGTGACTTACAAAACACTCAGATTGGACACTCTCCGAGCAGATACCAAGACAGAGTCTGTGGTGCAAAATGCTTATTAGGGATGAACCCTGTGAATGGACGAGTGAGGAAGTAGGATTGATCAGAGGAAGAGTGTACAATGAAAGCTTGATAAAGCCTTGACCAACAGGTGGAGAAACTCTGGAGCAAATATTGCTCACAGATGTCATGTTTTGGGTTGAAATGGCCTGTTTTATTCAGGCAGGAGATGCAGGGTGCCCCAGGTAGGGTGTGACTTTAGGGGAAGCAGCTCAGCTGGATACTAACAGCTAGATGGTATCTGTTAAATGCATTCCTTGCAGCTGGTCATCAAATCTTTTTTTTTCTTTTTTTTTTTAAATCCTCACCGGACGACATGTTTCCATTGATTTTTAGATAGACTGGAAGGGAAGGAGGGGGGGAGAGAGAGAGAGAGAGAAACATCGATGTGAGAGAGACACAATCAATTGGTCGCCTCCCACACGACCCTGGCCAGGGCCAGGGATCGAACCTGCAACCGAAGTACGTGCCCTTGACCAGGAATCGAACCCGAGACTCTTTGGTCCGCAGGCTGACGCTCTAACCACTGAGCCAAACCAGCCAGGGCTCAAATCCTTTTTTGAAGAAGGATCTCCATGTCCACCATCATGCACCCCTATGCCATCTGGATCTATTATACCATATAAGTTTGGAAAGCACTTTTTCCAGAATGCTAGTGGGCTTTTCTTCCTGAGGGACAACATAGAAGAGTGAAGATAGCAGAACAAACTACAGCTACCATTGCTGCCCTTGGACTCAGGCTCACAACTGCTATGTATTGTATTGCTTCTGTCTAACCTGGTGGCATGACCTCAGTTCACCTTTCTGAGGGTCCTGAGTACCTGGTCACTAAGCCCTTCTAAGCCTGTGGTTGCTCTACCTATCTATTCAAGGTGACAGTTGGGCATCTAAGTGTGTTATCTGACTTCCATATTCCTTCCTCTCCTCGTGCTGATTAGGATCAATTATCCCTGTCAAAACAATGACCCCTCTTCCTGTCTACTGTTCCCTAGACACAAGGAGCCTGTAGTACCCAGGTATTAGCTATGGGTTATAATTCAATGGGATTCATGCTGTGTCCCTGGGTGAAAGTTCGCCCCCTTTGGGGACTAGGGTTTCTAACCCTGCAGAACCCAGAGTTGTAGGGATGAGAAGAACAAAGTCCCCAGTGGGTCATTAGGAGCAATAGTAAGTGGGATTACCCTTCCATTCCTTGCTTCCTGGACCCACATATTCTTACTACTGGGGTCACAGTGAATATGTGGCATCCTGGAGAATGACACCTCAGTTGCATCTTCCAGTTCCTTCAGCAAGCTGTCCAACTCTGCTAGGCCAGCCAGCAGCTTCTGGAGTGGTGTGGTATATGATCTGACCAGTGGGTCCTGAGGTCATGGCCCACTCCTGCGCTTTCTTCAATGTGAAGTTGGTGGCCTGGTCAGATACTATCCAGTGTAGGGTTCCATGCCTGAGGATCAGGCACTCCATAAGCCCCTGGACAGTGTGCTGTCTGAGCCCCTGTGGGAAGGAAAGGCAAACCCATACCTGGAATACATGTTGATTCCTGTGAGAAAGAAACTGATGGCCCTTCCGGGATAGAAGGGGCCCAATGTAGTCAACATGATACCAAGTATCCAGTGGTATCCTCAAGGTACAGTATCCTATCAGAGGCTCAGCCTTGGTATCTGTTGCTGGCAGGTTGAGCATTTAGCAACATCAGTAGCCAGATGAGCCTCGGTAAGTGGGAGTCTATGATGTTGGGCCCATGTGTAGTCTCAATCTCTGCCATTGTAGCTAGCTGCTTAGGTTTCCATTATGCTTAGTGTCTCTTACTTGGGGGATGTTCTCTGCTTAACATATGATACAGAGATATTCACACTGTTCCCACTCCCACGTGTCCACCCACATGCTCCCACCACAGACTTCCTTGTCCTTACCTTCCAATCTTTTTCCTCCTCGGTTCCTAGATCAGCCAGTCAGGGCATTTGTCACTGCCTTGAGTCTATATATATTCTAACCTGGGGTCGTTTCTCTTTATGCATAAAGTGGGTGACTAAGTTCACCACCTGAAAGCCTGCCAATTGGAATGACTTTGCCTATCACTATCTTTAAAAGCATCCCTTGAGTTGCTGTAAAACTTTAATTTGCAGCCTCATATTGAATTGATCCATTTCAAGCTTTTTTCTCCCCTTTCAGCTGGTCATAAGGGATCCCCATGTAGCCACAGCTGCTGGGGGTATATGGGTGCCTGGGCTTCCTGCTCATACAACTTACTTGTGCCTTCTTGTCCTGCTTGATCTCAACAGCACTATTTACGTTAAATCGTTGCTGGGCCACACTGACATTATGACTTGGTAGATCTAACTATACCTAGCTCATGATGGGCAGTTCTGTCCTCATTGTCACTTAGTGATTAAAAAAAAATAATAATACTTCTCTGTCTCTACCAGGGCCCAGTAACACACTAACAGCTGTTTTTCAAAAGACCTATAATTCTCTATTGCAGATGGCACAGGGGGCTTGCCCTGTGATTCCCCAGATGGGTCTTGCCACAGATTCTACACAATACCTTTTCTCACCACTGATACTCCCAACACTGCAGGGTTTGCTGGATTATGGCCCAAGTGGTAGGGGTTTTTTGCATGCCAGCTTTGACCTCCTGAAAGCCCTTTTGTTTGACAGTGGGGCAAGGTGTGATGGCCACCATAATGAGAAGATATGTTAAGACTGACAAACGAAGCAGGCAAGTCCATAGAATATACTAGAATTCATTATAGGGTAATTTACTTACGGGAAGGGTGGGTTGGAGTGGAACAGATGAACCCGCAGTCTGCAGATTATTTTCCGCTACAGATTCCTGTTACTGTACTTTTTTTATAGTATAACTCAGATACTAATGATTGATAAGAGGAAGGAACAAAGAGTGCAGTATGTGCCGTACTAACTGGTGGTCTCGTGGTAGATGATTGTTTATGATCAATACTATCACCAGATCAGTTGTTGTGCCATTCCAGCCATCACTAACAGAAAATATTTACAGCCCGGCCGGTGTGGCTCAGTGGACTGAGCATCGTCCCATGGACTGAGAGGTCCCGGTTTGATTCCTGGTCAGGGCACATGCCCGGGTTGCAGACTCCATCCCCAGTACGGGGTGTGCAGGAGGCAGCCAATTGATGTTTTTCTCTCACATCGATGTTTCTCTCTCTCTCTCTCCCTCTCTCTCTAGAAAATCAATAAAAACATATTTTTTTTAATCTTAAAAATAATATTTACTGCTACATTCTAAGAAACACAGATAATCATCAACTGGAAGGCTTTGATATACTTGCTGAGGACAGCAAAGTTGGTCAAAGGTCACAGCATGAAACTTCAAAACGAAATGAAATTCCAGACACACAGATGGAGTTTTTTCACATCTATATCTATACACAACTTTCAATATTACTAGGTATGGGCCAAAGAGGGACCTTAGACATGGAATATTCTGCTTGTAGAACCTGAAAAGGCCCACCAAGTGTGATTTCTTTTAGGTAGGAGGCATAGGACGCAATAATATGGTTCTGAAGTGAGATCCTGACTACTGGACTTATAATTTATGGATATGACAGGCCCCTGAATCTTTCAGAGTTTATCTCCCACCTTCTGGAGCATCAAGTCCTCCAATGTATTGGCCACTTCTTGCTCATCTGGCCTAATTAACATAATGCCTCAATGTAATGGATTAATAGGAAGTTCTGCAGATGACAAAGGTGAGAACGAGTTAGCTTAGCTATGGGGCGAAACTATATTGTATGTTGTACATTCCATGTGAATATAAATTTGTTTGTGATTCAGATAGAAAAGAACACAAATCATTGGTCACATACTGTGGAGGGCGGCTGAGCCAAGGTCTCTTGTTGCTCCTGTGGTGTTTGCAAGACTCACCCAGGAACAGGACCCTGAGGTGTTTTCAAGGCTCACCCAGGAACAGGACCCTGTGGTGCTTGCAAGGCTCACCCAGGAGCATTCTGCCCAGGGCCTCTTGTTGATCCTGGGTGCTGGCAAGGCCCACACAGGAGCATTCTGAGCCGCGGGCAAGAATGTATCAGACAGTCTTGACCTTGAGCTCAGAGGCCAGTAGAAGCATCTGGTGTTTGAAGATAATAAAGTTTTTGAACTTCTTTTCATTACTGCTACATAATATACATGCTGAGCTAGCTCAGGGTCACTGTTTCTCCATCAGAGAGCAGTGTCCCACCTGGCCCCAGCTTTTCTCTGTATAATGCCTCTGTGTCTCTCTTAATCTCCTGTCACCCCTCCTCAGGTCTGGTTTGACTAGCTGTGCAGGTAATGGCTACTGGACTTATAATTTATGGATGTGGCAGGCGAAGAGGAACCTGAGCACAGGGGAACTTGAAGCCGAGGCGAGGAGACACTCTGTGAGTGCGTACACTGAGAAACGAAAGTAAGGGAGGGGAGCGCAATAATTGTTAGCCAGGTGTAAAATATGGGGAATTCTATGTCGCAAGAAAGAAATCTCTACATGTCCATGTTGAGAGCTATGATTAAGGCTTGAGAATGCTCAATAAAAAAATATCAACTCCTCAAGTTTTTGGAGTATGTGAATGAAACTTGCCCTTGGTTTCCTGATGAGGGGACAGTCAACTTGGAAACCTGGGAAAAGGTAGGGAAGTGCCTGCGAGGCAGATACACAACAAAAGGCCCGAACAAGGTTCCGGTGCAAACATTTACTCTTGGGTCCCTAATTAGAGATTGCCTTGATCCTGTGCAGGAAGCTAATAAGGTGTGTGTGTGTGGGGGGGGGGGGGGGGGGCTGTATAGTGAAAGACTTGACCAAAGCCCAGAAAGGCTATGAGTCCTTAAAGACTCCCCCACCACCTCCTGCTCCTCCACCTACAGTTGTGAGAGAGGTCAATCCCCCTGATGAGACTTTTAAAAGGTCTGAGCCGCTGGGAGATCACATCCACAACACAAGGCCGATGTAGAGCAAAATGGCTTTATTGCATACACCTGGGTGCAGGCGGGCTGAGCCGAGAAGTGTTCAGCCTTGAATCAGGTTTAGGGTGTCAGTTATATACTCTACTTTTAGCTTCCGGCTACAAGTTCCTGCTGACTACTCTGCATGGCCCACTGTCCACTTTGCAGTAGGACTGGTCTGGTATCTCATCCAGCATCTGCTGGGTGATCCATTGCCTTGCGGATAATCCACATAATCCTTATCCATACTCAACAAAAGGCTGAGCAGCCCGGCTGGTGTGGCTCAGTGGTTGAGCATCGACCCATGCACCAAGAGGTCACTGGTTCGATTCCCGGTCAGGGCACATGCCCAGGTTGTGGGCCCGATCCCCAGTTGGGGGGCATGCAGGAGGGGGCCAATCGATTGTTCTCTCATCAATGTTTCTATTTCTCCCTCTCCTTTCTTCTCTCTCTAAAATCAATAAAGAAAAAATTTTATAAAAAAACAAAACAAACAAAAAAGGCTGAGCAAAGGTCATGCAAGCAACACAATTTCCAAAGTTTCCACCTTTTACAAACGTTTCCCTTTACCCTTTAAAACATTACTAACCCTTTCAACTTTATCCCCAGAGTATGAGAGAGAACTAGAAAGAGAGGCGGAGCAAGATTGGCGACACCACGCAGAGGAAGATTCAGATGAGTTTAATGTTACCCAAAGTTTTGCAGAATTGGCTCTTACCTCTTGACCATCCGAGGGGATCGGGGCTTGGCCCAGAGATCCCTCTAGTACCCCTGTGCTCTCTCCTTTACAGATGGGACTAAGAGAGGCAAGACGGACCAGGGAGGATACCACTGGGTTTTCATTATTCCCAGTGATAGAGCAGCCTGACCCGAACAATCCAGGTCAGACATTAAGAATGTATGAGCCCACCCCATTTAAGGCGTTGAGAGATCTCAAGTCTTCTTGTGCTATGCATGGGCCCACAGCTCCTTTTGCGCTCAGTTTATTAGAGAATGTTGCTAGCGAAGCCCTGGCCGGTTTGGCTCAGCGGTTAGATTGTCGGCCCGCGGACCAGAGAGTCCTGGGTTCGGTTCCGCTAAGGGCGTGTACCTCGGTTGCAGTTCGTCCCCGGCCCCGGTTGGGGTCATGTGGGTGGCAACCAGTGGATGTGTCTCTCTCACATGTATGTTTCTCTCTCTCTCTCTTCCTCCCTCTCTCCCTCCCACTCTATCTGAAGATAAATGCAAAAAAAATGTCCTCAGGTGAGGATTAAAAAAAAGAGAGAGAGAGAGAATGTTGCTAGTGAAGCCTTAGCCCTGGGTGACTGGCACACATTAGCAAAAGCTTGCCTTAGCCTGGGGACTATCTGATGTGGAAAACCAGCTGGATGGAGATTAGGGGTGAGCAGGCCACATGGAATCAACAGCATGGAGTATCCATCTCTTTGGAAATGCTCATGGGTACAAGGCAATATCAGGCTCTCACGATCAGCTGGGATTTTCTCTCCAGGCATATCAGCAGATTAATATTTGTGCTTTGAAGGCCTGGAAAGAGCTCCCAACAAAAGGGGAAAATTTGCTAGATCTTAACATCCATCAGACAAGGACCTGAAGAGCCATATCAAGATTTTATGGCTCGAGATTGCTACAGCAGTGGGCAGAGTGATAAGTGATTCAGAGGCCAGCACATTGTTAGTTAAATAGCTTGCCTATGAAAATGCTAATAAGCCCTTCAGGGAGGCGCTACCCTTACCATAAAAAAGCTAACGTATCTGAATTCATCCCATCTGTTCAGATATTGGATCTTCCCCTATACAGGGGTCCGAATCGCTGCAGCTTTAAAGGAAGTCCTCTTCGCCGGTAAGGCAGGAGGAAATGAGAAAGAGACAAACATGTTACTAATCATTGTCTGGCCGCTTTTGCTCGACTAGGGAAACCCCAGGAAATAAAAACTAACAACAGGCCAGTTTACACCAATTCTGCCTTCCAAAAATTTTACTTGCAGTATAAAAGTTGACATAAAACAGAAATTCCTTATAACCCTCAGGGACAAACAATAGTAGAAAGAATAAACAAAACTTTAAAGCTACAATTACAAAAACAAAAAGGGGGAGACATAGAATAAGCTCTTACTCCCCAGAATCAACTGAACCATACCTTATATAAAAGATCTAAGCCGGAGGGAGATCACATCTCTTTGGAAATGTGATCTCCCTACATAACACAAGGTCAATGTAGAGCAAAATGGCTTTATTGCATGTGCCTGGGTGCAGGCGGGCTGAGCTGAAAAGGGTTCAGTCTCAAATAACAGTTGGGGTGTAGGTTATATACTCTACTTTTAGCTTCCGGCAGGTCCTGCCTGGCCCATTGTCCACCTTGCAGTTGGACTGGTCTGGTATCTCATCCTGCATCTGCTGAGTGATTCATTGCCTTGCGGATAACCCAATATCCTTGCCGATTGCCTTGAGTGAGGATAACCTCACTCAATTGAAGGCTGAGCAAAGGTCACGCAAGCAACACATTTTTTCACAGTTTCCACCTTTTGCAAGCTTTTACCTTTACCCTTTAAAATGTTACTAACCCTTTCATTACATACTTTAAATTTTTAAAATTGTGATGCCAATGGCCTTACTGCTGCTGAGCGCCATCAGGCGACCCAGCCGCAGGCTTCAGCAGGGCTTGCTCGCTGGAAAGAACTGCAGACAGGTCAATGGAAGGGTCCAGATCCGATGATGATGTGGGGAAGAGGCCATGTTTGTATTTTTCCAGAAGACACTGATCAACCTATTTGGGTGCCTGCCTGTTAAACCTGAGAATAAAACATCTTATGGAGGCACCAACATTGCTAATATGATGGGTCCATGGAATATAAAGAAATATATTCAGACTGTGACTAAACTAGGATTTCCCTAGAACACTTGGGTTGTATCTTATCAGCGTCCTTCACTTCCTTATTGCCCTAACAGCACCACCCTTCCATTTAGGGGTTTTCCCCAAGGGCAGGATTGTTCTAATCCTATCCATGTTAGCATCAATATCATGGGAACAGGATTTCAGATGTTAGACTGGTCTCATAGATTAGATCCTAAACACCCTAATCATGATCTCATGTCCCCTGGGGGCTTTGTAAGTAACATCCTCACCACCCTTAAGGGTCAAATGCAGAAGGATCTCTAGTGATTAGCCACTGCACTAGATTTTATAAATTATTCTGACTCTTATTTGGTGAACATTGCTATGGCCTGTCACCCCACTAATCCTTTTTTTGGGTTGCAGGCTTGTGTGCAAGCCCCTTATGTGATTGTGGCAGGCTCTGTAACTATTACTAAGCTTCCCACACACTATTCTGTCTCATTCCCTGAGTGTACATTAACTAACTGTGTAACAAGAGATAATAAGTATGGTGATATTTTAATTCTGTATCAGCCTCTTTTGTTATGCTCCCTACCAATATATCAGGAGCTTGGTATCATGAAACTGGGCTGCAAGCTTTAATAGAGATTAAAAACCAATTGACTCGCCATAAAAGAGCTTTAGGATTGATTGTTTTTGGCATTGTCACTATTGTGGGTCTAATTGCTTCCACTGTAACTGCTTCTGTAGCCCTGACTCAGAGTATACATAATGCTCAATTTGTGAATGATTTAGCTCGAAATACCTCCGCTGTTTTATGCAAGCAAGAAAATATTAACACCAAATTAGAAGCAAAACTGAATGCTTTGGAAGCCACAGTTATCTGGCTAGGAAATCAAATTGAGAGCATTAAAGCTTGACAAAAATTGCTTTGCCATGTTGCTTACAGTTTTATTGAGCTGGGCTATTTAAAATTAAACTCCATTCTGACCAGTTATTCCTGCACATAAACACCCGAGCAGTTTTCTAAAAAAAACCCTGAGACTGAAACCCAGAGGAACCATAAAGATAAGGGGTTAATGATGGCCTTGGGAAACTTGGAGGGACCATAAAAAGAAGAGATTAGTGATTGCCCTGACCCCTGCAACAGATCCCCACCCCCCAGCCCCCCACCTCTGGAGCAGTCTGTATCAGCCCAGGCACCAATTAAGCGGAACCAAGGAGAATGTAGGTTTTTTTAATGTAGTTTTTTCTGTAGTTTGTGCCTTTATAAGCAAAAAACAAAGGAAGCTCGGGGCTGTGATTTGGGGAGAGCCCTCTCAGCCCGCCAGTGAATAAAGTGCTCCTTTACAATTCGGCTGTGCATCTCTGGTTATCTCGCTAACATATTACAACATTATCTGTGTTACTTCAGTCCCATATAATAAAACCCAGTGGAACTGGGACAAAGTTAAGTTACACCTCCAGAAAATGTGGACTCATAATAATATCAGTCTTGATTTGCAGCAACTGCATAGACATATACAGGATATTCAAAATAGCCATGAGGATATTATTAATCCAGCACAACTGGCGAAAGAAATTTTAGATGAGCTTAAGGGTTTCAACCCTTTCCATCTTCAATCTGCATGGTACTTGCTTGGATTTGCTATTGCTCTAATGATACTGTTTTGTCTCCTGTCAGTCAGCTGCCGGATCTTCCGAACCCAACTCAGAGGAGTCCAAGTAGATATTCACCGCATACATTTAAAGACAAAAAGGGGAACGATTTAAAAACAAAACAGGGAAAGATTTAAAAAACAAAAAAGGGGGAGATGTGGAGCGCGGCTGAGCCAAGGTCTCTTGTTGCTCCTGTGGTGTTTGCAAAGCTCACCCAGGAACAGGACCCTGTGGTGTTTGCAAGGCTCACCCAGGAGCATTCTGCCCAAGGTCTCTTGTTGATCCTGGGTGCTGGCAAGGCCCATGCAAGGAGCATTCTGAGCCGTGGGCAAGAATGTATCAACTGTCTCGACCTTGAGCTCAGATGCTGGTAGAAACGTCTGGTGTTTGAAGATAATAAAGCCTTTGAACTTCCCTTCATTATTGCTATATCATAAACATGCTGAGCTAGCTCAGGGTCAGTTTCTCCATCAGAGAGCAGTGTCCCACCTGCCCCAGCTTTTCTCTGTATAATGTCTCTGTGTCTTTCTTAATCTCCCATTGCCCCTCCTCAGGCCTGGTTCGACTAGCTGCGCAGGTCGCATGCCATGTACCTGAAGCCACATTAATTTTCCCTAGTAAAGCTGCCACATCTAGCATGGCAGCTTAGGATTGCTGAGCTACTTAGTTGAGCGTGCAGTCATCTCCAGAATCCATCTAAGCTTCCGCAGGGACCAGGCTGCTGAATTGAATAGAGGCATTATGGGGACCACTTCCATCCTTTAGATTTGCACCATCCAGTATGGTAGCCACTAGCCACATGTGGCTATTTAAATTCAAATTAATTAAAATAAAAAATTTAGTTCCTCAGTCACACTAGCCATATATATATATTTTACCTTATTGATTTTTAGAGAGAGAGGAAGGGAGAGGGAGAGATAGAAACATCGATGAGAGATGGCCACCTCCTGCATGCCCCCCACTGGGGATCAGGCCCACAACCTGGGCATGTGCCCTGACCAGGGATTGAACCGGCGACCTCTTGGTGCATGGGTCAATGTTCAACCACTGAGCCACACCGGCCAGGCGCACTAGCCGTATTTTAAGTGCTCAATAACCACATGTGGCTTGTGTGTTTCCAGTACTGGATGAAATAAACATAAAGAGGAGTGAACCCTTAAACCTACAGGGACAAGTGCCAGGGAGAGGGTACCCTGCCCCAGCAGGAAAATTTGAGACCTCAGTACCCATCTGGAGAAACTATGAGGTGGTGCCAGGCCTTGACCAGACCCAGCACTAAGGCTTGGGAACAGGCAGGTAGGCTTCAATTTGGGGGACCTCCAAGAAGCTATTCCTGGCATAGTTATAAGCCAGAAATAAGGGTATACTGAAGTGCAAATTGTTCAATTAAGAAATTTAATTTAATCAAATCAATTAGTTAAGCATTAAAATGCATGTGAGAAATAAACACAGTGACAAAGATTTCAAGCAAGGAAAACTCTGAAGAGGAAGCACAAAGAGGAGAGCGGGGATGGAGAAAGCCCTTCGTGGTGCTTTAGCTTCACCCCAGGTCAGTAGTGCTCTGTCTATATCCATGTCTCCCCCTGACCTTCTGTCCTAGGGAGCCCTTCCCTAAAATTCTCTGCCCTGGGAGGGTGACAGAGCTCTGAGTGTGAATGTCGCTTCCTGCTTTAATTCCCAATTCCTCAGGCTAGAGTCTTCTCCAGACAGTCCCTCTACAGAGTGTTTTGGGGTCTCTTTTCCTATGGGACTCAGTCCCTGCAACTCTCCTCATTTCCCTGTTTCCCTGGTCCACAGACAAAACATTCTGTGCAATCAGTGAAACTTCTGCTATTATATATGACCATATCCTTAAATAAAAATGTTGGAGTTGTTGAACTTCTATTGAGATCATAATTATTGTACTTTTTTCTGAAGGTGAGGGGGAGAGGACATTCTCATTGTCCACAGACTAAGGAAGCGGTGGGCTAAGGTGCTCTTCCGTCTGCCCCAAGGCCCTAGTTGCTTGAAGGTGCTTCCAGGTGGTGGGTTTTAAAGGTGAGCACAGCCATCTGGAGCCAGACCAGAAGCTAAGCAGGGATGTGTCCTTGTTTGGCGGATAAGCTACATTTTTTTAAACCAAATAATCTAGAATTATGTTGCTAGGTTTGTTTACACCCTTTTGGTTATTTTCTAAGCTTTAGTAAAGTCGTATTCATATCTCAGCTGTGTCGTGAAGTAGCAGGGAAACATTTTGTCTCCAAAATAAAACCCAAGTGAGAAAGCAGTGCGTCTTTTTTATTATTTTTTATTGATTTTAGAGAGAGAGAAAGATAAGAAATTAC